>JAQIVZ010000080.1:0-122834 GCA_034700945.1 Arrhopalites spinosus
AACCCTTAAAATTGTTTTCAAAACTTCAAATTTTTTATGTAGACCTCTAACAAGTTCTAGTATAACATACTCAAATATCTTGGTGATCGGTTTACAACGAACCGAGATAAAAAATCATAATCATTACTTTTTGATCTCCCCTCGTATATATAAAATAATTTATTCAGAAAGGTGACAACATTTAAGAGTCAATTGACTCTCTCTTGTCCAAAATATATTTGTGAGGTTGAGTGGCCAAAAGAAAAGAGACGATGGGTTCATAGCTAGGATTTGGATTTTCAGGATCAACATTGATATGAAATCGTTGAAAAATTGAAGTTATGAATAAAAATAATTCATCACGAGCCAATTTCTCGCCGACACAAGCTGGAAAAAAAAGAACAATTTTCATAACAGTTAATAATTAATTTCTTTTTTTGTCAAACTAAATTTTAACGTGTAGCTTTACTAACCTCTTTTACCAGTAGAAAATCCTAAAAAGGCTTCATGCTTGACCAAACTTGTTTCATCAGTTGATAAAAATCTTTCTGGTCGAAATTTCTCAGGGTCACCCCAATATTGAGGGTCATGATGACAGTCATAGAAATTAAGGATGAGCATTGTATTCTTGGGGATTCTGTGTGCTCCAACTTGGAGATGATCCATTGTCTTGTGAAAAAGTCCAATTGGAGCAATGCTAGAGTAGCGAATCACTTCATTTATAATGGCTTCTGTGTACAACATATTCTCTCGATCAGCCAAAGATGGGTTTCGGGAGTTGCCAATGACCCGGTCAATTTCTGAGTGAAGCTTTTCTTGTGCTTGAGGATTTGTGGCGAGGAAGAGGAAAAGCCAGTTCATTGTGTTGCTGGTGGATTCAGTCCCCGCAAAAAATAAATCCAAAATGACTGTTAGTAATGATCGTTCTGAAACAGAGAATTATTTACACATATTAATTGTGAAAAATATTTAAGTTTATTGGGGTAGCGTGTTGTATTTACTTACCCCCAACTTTCCCATAAAAACTTGAACGAGAATCCTCTGTCATATGAATTTTGTCCAGGTAAGCATCAATTAAATCCCTTGGGTCTCCATGTATGATACTGGATTTATGACCATCAATAAATGATTGTAGAAATGCTAACGCAGGCTTCAAGTCAGACATCATTTTTTCATAGCCAGATAATTTGGGAAATAGTTTGGTCAACCATGGGAGAAACATTGCCAGCGCTGCTTGTCCATTGTGGGCTTCAAGGTTACTACAAAAAACCACATTTTAAATTTTAATTATTTTGGTACATTAAAACATTTTCACAACAATGAGGAATTACTCGGTCACTTGAAGCATGAGTTGAGCAACTCCGGGGTCGTCTTGTCGTAGCCTCTCAGCAGCTATCAAGAGAAAAAATGGATTGTCGACAGTTAAAAAATGACTTTTATTTCTCATAGGAAATTTAATTACCAATTAAAGTCCAAAGAACATTGAGAACTGCTGAGTGAAATCTAAATTTAAAGCATATTGGTTTTCCACAATCCTTGTTAAATTCTTGAATCCAGTCAGAGATCTCAGACAAAATTATTCCTTCAGTCGTCAACTGAGGACCGGAACTGGTTCTTTTTCCAAATCCAAACTCTTTGAGATGCCTTCAAAAATTTAACAATTTAAAAAATTATTTAAGAGGGACTTCAATAGAAATGTATAGACACAAAGAAATGTTTACTTTATTTTATACCTTAAAGTAAATCTTCTTTGTTCACTCCATTCTTCTCCGTCAGTAAATAAAATTCCTAATCAACAATTAAATTATTAATAGGCTTGAAATGAAATTAAATTTGTAGCCAGCAATTCCTAATATTTTACTTTACCACGTCTCACTCCTCCACTTCGATCCAAAAATGGTTGTAAATCTGGTCGTCCAGTTGACGCCGGGTCATTCAATATTTCTCTCACTAATTTGTAGTCACTGACTGCAACAGCTCTGTATAATTATACGAATGAATTAAAATGAGACTTAAAATGTCTTAATTTTAATTAAACTTACGGAAAACTACCAAAATCCACAGCGACGACTGGTCCATACACAGATTTCCATTGGATAAAAGTCTTGAAAGGAGAATTTCCAATGGAGAGTAAATTACCCAAAAATGGTAATCTCCAGGGTCCTTTGAATAGTTAAAATATTAATTAATTTTTAAATGACAAAAACTAATTTACTATAAACTAAATAATATATGTATGTACCTGGAGGATAATTCCTGGGCCTTCTGTAATAAAGTATGTAGCTTAAGACACAAGTGGTCAATACTAAGAGAAAAACTTCCACAAGCATCCTGCTAGATTGTCAGTCAAAGAACTACAGCAAAGAGCAATGTCAATAAGAAGAGTTGAAGTACAGACGCTCGTTTTAAACTGATAACTATCGTCGTATAAATAAATATAAAATTAACTTAAGACTTTTTTTTGTCCTGCGCTTCTCTTTTCAATTCAAATTGTTTTGACGGTCCCTACATAATTAACTTTAAACTCTGTGTCCCCCTCAAGTACCTTTTTTGGGGTATATTTCAATGTCACAAGGACTGGTACTCGTAATCAGTAATCCGTAAAGGGGAAGGATATACTTTTCTAATATTAAAAAAGGTCTATGTATTCAAAAATTAAGATATGGCTTGTAAAACCAAATTGTACATACCTACATAGAACGAATATGAAAAGTCTGTGCACCAAAATCACAGAACTCATAATTCTAACGATTGGTCAATGCCAAGGTTGAAATGTGACGTGTGTGTATGGGTTCACAAGTTTGTGTGTGAAGCACATGTAAAAAAGCCGTATGGAATATAAAACAAAAGAAATAAACTTATTTACTACAACTCCTCACTTCCTTTCATGTTACAATATAGACCTCTAGGCATTTTATGCTCGACAATTTTTTTGTCTGAGGTTAATCCATTCGTTGTAAAAAGAATTTAAAGGGAATTTACAGGAAATAAGATTAAATATTTAGTGCCCTTAAATGTCCTAAAAGTCCTTAAATATATCCCAATTGTTGGGAGAATTTAATTTTGGTGTTTTCAGAGAGAGGATCAGAAATGGGTCAATGTGAGAGGAAAATTGTCACACATTCTCAGTGGGAGACTAAAGGCTTAGTGACCCACAAAATGTTCCATATTGTATAAAATGACAGGTCACTTTTTTCACAACTTGTCTCTACTTTTCTTGTCATCAAGGGCAACATGCCTTGTCTTTATGTCAGATGTTGTCTATAAAATGAAATGATTCACAACATTTGGAGTCAATATTATAAAATAAACAAAATAAAAGCCCTTTTGTTAAAATATATTTATACAGTAGATTTTTATCATAGAATATTTACTCGGAAAAATATAATACAACAACAGATTCAAATTAATTCAAGAGTCGGATTAAAAGAAAATGGTAATTTTCATGTTACTTTTGTTTTATGCATTAAATGTGAATACATTACATTACCTATAACCTTATTCTTGACATTTTATTGAGTGTCCTTGAACTTATTAAAACTGCCACTTTGTGCTCCTTTGGGAGATGTTAAATATTATTTCGTTTTTGTATAAACAATCCCAAGAATATCATCAATAATGTATTTAAGACACCAATTTATATTTGATAAATTTCCGTTGATTTTTTATAAGAAATATTTCGCAGGTAAATGTTAAATTCGCTTTTGCCTTTAATGTCCTGTTATGCTAGGGCTACTAGCTAGTTATCATAATAGTTTTACTGATTTGTGATAATTCACTTGATTAAAAATAATCTACCTGAATTGATGATTTGACTGTAAAGTTATTTATTTAATCTTGAACTTGACTAAAAAATTATTTCTCTCATTTTCCTACTAACTAAATTGTAGTGCAAATTTCATTGTAATAAAATGAATTCTAACATAAAGTCTCTAGTTAAAATAACTAAGAAGGAGAGTAGATTAATAATTGGTTTAATGAGTGGAACCTCTCTAGATGGTCTGGACGTGGCTCTCTGTGAATTCTCTGGTAGTGGGATTGATACAAAGATAAAATTATTAAATTTTCACACAATCCCGTACACTCCATTGACAAAAGAAAAATTGAAAAGTGTATTTTGTAAACGTACAATTGATCTTCAAAATCTTTGTCTTCTTCATTCATGGATTGGAACAATGCATGCTGACATGGTTTTAGAGTCCTTACAAAAATGGTCCATTGATCCGTCACAAGTAGATTTAATTGCAAGTCACGGTCAAACAATTTACCATGCCCCAAAATCATTACATGGCATATCAAACATGCCAAATTCAACACTTCAAATTGGAGATGGGGACCACATTAGTCACAAAACCGGAATAGTAACAATTTCAGATTTTAGACAAAAACATGTAGCAAACGGTAATGAAGGAGCACCACTGGCCTTCTTTGGAGATTATTTATTATTTTCAAAACAAGGAGAGACTCGAATCATGCTCAATATTGGAGGAATTGCAAATTTTACATTTTTACCAGCAAATCTTGACATCACAAAAGTTTTTTGTACTGACACTGGCCCTGGAAATACTCTCATTGATTCTTGTGTTCGACAATTTTATCTGAAAAATAATCAGAGTCTTTCGTGTGACTACGATAAAGATGGTGAAATTGCCAAGAGTGGTCGTGTTCATGAATCATTGTTGACTCAATTAAAAAATCATCCATTTTTTCAGTGGACAAAGGACAGTCTCAGTAAAGGGAAGACGACGGGACAGGAACTTTTCAATAGTGACTATGTTTTTCAAGCACAAAAAATCACAAATACAGAGAATATTGATGAGAAAGATTTAATTTCAACATTAACTAGATTCACTGCTGAAACCATCACTGACTCTATTCAACAAAAATGTAGTCATCGCCAATTGAAAGATGAGAGAATCAAAATTTTTATTAGTGGGGGTGGAAAACATAATTGTACAATGATGGCTCATTTACGTCAATTACTACATGTTAATTTTAAATTTTATGACATGGAAGAGACTTCAGGGATTTTATCGGATGCAAAGGAGGCCATTCTATTTGCGACACTGGCTAATGAAACTATTTGTGGACATAATAATTGTTTTCAAGGGATTGCAAGTGTCAGCATGGGAAAAATTTCATTTCCTAAATAAAATTGATTCACCTGTCAAAGTTATTATTCATTAAGCAAATAAAGAGAAATTTCCTAACTAATTTTAGAGTCTAGCAAATGCAAAAAAATCTGCAAATGTTCAAAGTTGATGCAATTCTAATTGAGAAGAAATCTTACCTTTTTTACAAAGAAATGGGAGTATTTTTTCTGGAAATCTAAATGCGCCTAAAAGCAAACCTTAGTCAATTACTAGAACATTCCTGTAGAGAAAAATAATATCGGGTCATGTGCTGACCAACCAGAGGTCAACAAAGTTGTAAAAACTTTTTTTTTGAAAAGGTCATTTTGGTCAACTTTGGTGACTTCGGGAGGTCAAACGGTTATAAATTGGTCAAATGTGATGAAAGATTAATGTAGCCATCAGAACTGAGAGCCTTTCTATAAAAACTCTGGTGAAATTGACTGACAGGGAAGGCCACAAACGGGGGCCGCCCGTGGACCGTTTTACAACTTTGTTGACCTCTGGTTGGTCAGCACATGACCCGATATTTTTTTTCTCTACAGGAATGTTCTACTAATTGACTAAGGTTTACTTTTAGGTGCATTGAGGTTTCCAGAAAAAATACTTCCATTTTTTTTTGTTAAAAAGGTAAGATGTCTTCTCAAACAAAAGTTAATATGTGGTTTCTCTGATAAATACAACAGAAATGAATAGTTCCTTGCAAATACGAAAATGACTTGCAAAAAAAACTATGACTCATTTTAAATAAAATTAGATGATGATTTATCATTGATAATATTAATGTTTAAATACCTATTCTTGTGTCAAAGTGATGTCCCCTAAGTATACAATTCTAAGATTATTCAGTTGTTCTACATTAGACAAATAAAATAATAAATAAATAAAAATTAAATTAACTACAGAGTAATGAGAATAATTATACCTTTCATGTTTTGAGCACTATAATCCCTATTCTATGGATGAAAACACAGTTGCACTTTGAATAAAAATTGAGAACTAGACTTTTTTAACGTGTAGTAGAAATATTAGAATTTATTTCTCTACAATATTTTTGGTGACTTACCAACATTTTCGTATTACAAAATTACTTTTATGAGAAAACAATATCAAATCATTAAATTAATTATTTACAGAACATATTTCCAAACATTTTGACGCTGTTCCTTAAAATAACACAGACGTCAATCTTTAAGAGGTAGTGTATGACCATTACGATGCATACGCTCGAGGTACAAGTGATACAGCAGTCGATTTGATTCATAATAATGTGGATTAGCGGATGCATCAAGAGTGGGATTATATTTAGAGTGACTCGATTGATCTTGACTTTGATGTAAATGAAGATTATTTATTCGTTTTGACAAGGGGGCGAATTCTGTATCTTCTGACTCCATTTGATCCCTCTCCCGTTTTCTAGTCATAATAAAAAATTACAAGAAAATCAATCCATTAGATATATAACCCTCAATTAGAATAACTAATCAAAAAAACTAGCCCAAAGATCAAGGAAAAGAAGAATAAAACGAACGTCGTAATTAATTTTGTTGAAATTTAATTTTGTAAACAAATCTAATAGTTTTATTGTCAAAAACTTACCCGTTTCCATTCTTCATGTGAGTATCTGCCATGAAAGGAATGGTTATTTCTGATGGAACCACTACACCATAATCAAATTATTTAATCACGTTCGACTCATGATCATGATTTTATGTCAAGTCAAAAAACATTTTTTTTTCAAATTCCGTGCCGAGACCACATGGTCGACGCTCTATGCAAATTCAAATTTTCGGCAAAGGAAAAAATCGGAAAGACTTTAGCTAAAATCCTCTGAAATTAGTTAATTACAAGTGACGAAAAATCCTTGAGATGGCGAGTACCGTGTCCAGTTGGGTGGATAATACCAACGAACAAGAAAAGAATCTTGTGAAAGAGGTAAACATTGGCATATTATTTATTCTCAATGCATATCATAGGGATGTCATGGTTTGTCAATTTTCTACTGGAATACGTTTTTCACATTGTACATTTTTATTGGAATTAAATGATCTTTTTAATTTATACAGGTTGAGGCTTTGACTGTGTCTAATAATGGATCATCTACTACCGGAATTCCAACTTCTACTCCTGCAGCAACTTCAGAAGATCCTCAAACTCCCAACAATGCAACCGGTGGTGGTGACACGGCAGCGGCTACAACGACCCCACCAGCTGAAGGGGAGGATATAAGTGTTGCTGAGAGATCTTTACTTCAAAAAATTATACGCAAGGGATTGTTAGATTCTAAGGCACAATTAGAAGTCAAACAAAAAGATCCCACCTCTCCTCTTTATTCCGCTCATTCATTTGAAGATCTTAACTTGTAAGTAAAGTTTTATAATTCCATAAGTTGATGAGTTCAAGAAAGGTTAAAGCTAACTTTATTTTGTGAAAAGGCGTCCTGAACTATTGAAAGGAATTTATGCCATGGGATTTAACACACCTTCAAGGATTCAAGAATCAGCCTTACCCATTCTACTCAGCAATCCGTACGTACTTAAATGTTCCTTTTTCTATCTTTTTTTGTGATATGATTCATATTGTAATTTGCAATGAAATATTTTGATGTTTTTTCAGGCCTCAAAATTTGATTGCACAGTCTCAATCAGGAACAGGAAAGACTGCAGCTTTTGTACTTGCCATGTTGAGTCGTGTTGATCCATCTTTAAATGCTCCTCAAGTCCTATGTTTATCTCCAACTTATGAACTAGCCGTGCAGACTGGTGAAGTTATCAATCAAATGGGAAAATTCTGTCCAGAAATCACAGTCGTCTTTGCAGTTCGAGGAGTTGAAAGTAAATTTTGTCTTATTTTTGCATGTTCTCTGAATAATTGAATGTGGGTGTTATATCATCTGATATTTTACTCTTTTTCAGTACCATATGGGGAGAAAACAAACGCCCATATAATCATCGGCACTCCAGGTAATTGTCTGCTTTTAAAATAAAGATTTTTAGGTGTTGAATTCTTGAAACTTATTTCGGTTATTTCATAAAATATCATAGGTAATTAGTTAAAATACATTTTGTAATTTTTGTACTATGTGGTTTTTTTATGTTTTTCAAAATATAGGAAAGATCATGGACTGGGCTTTTAGGCATAAATTTTTTGACGTGTCCACAATAAAAGTATTTGTCTTGGATGAAGCAGATGTGATGATAGCAACTCAAGGTTATTATGACCAAAGCATCAGACTTCATAGGTAAACTTTCTTTACATTTACTTTTGTCAAATGATCTTCTGAGTTGTAAAATTTATATGATTTAAATTTTTGTGTAGGAAATTACCAACGAACTGTCAAAAGATGTTGTTTTCAGCAACCTACGATAAAGAAGTGATGCGTTTTGCTGAAACTCTTATTCCTGATGCTACAATGTAAGTACTTGAGATTTATTTTAAACAAACTGAATGTGACATTATTTCGTTCATTTTTAATGATGATTTTTTTCTGTCTTTAGCATGAAGTTGAAACGGGAGGAAGAGAGCTTAGACAACATTAAACAATACTACATTGACTGCAAAGATAAAGATGAAAAATATCGTGCTATTGCTAACATCTATGGTGTTATTACAATTGGACAGGCTATGATTTTTTGTCAGGTATGCACAAAATCATTTTCTACGTATATATTTGACTTGCTGTCAAGCTATTGACTTTACCATATACTTTTTTTTATATTCCTGTAGACACGTAATACAGCTTCATGGTTATCGTCAAAATTGAGTAAGGATGGACATGCTGTGGCACTTTTATCTGGTGACATGACAGTTGACCAACGAATTGCAGTTCTCAACAGATTTCGTGACAGCCAAGAGCGAATTCTTATTACAACAAACGTCATGGCTAGAGGTGATTAAAATTTAGTATAATTTTATCATAAAATTTTATGCAAAAATACTCTATTCATATTCAACCATTCATTGATTTGCAAAACACAAGTCACATACATATTGCATAATACTGTAAATTTATTCAGTTTTTCGTCTCGTGTCTGTAAATATTTGTTTAGGAATTGACGTGGAGCAAGTAACTTTAGTAGTGAACTATGATATACCTGTGGATATGAATCACAAAACTGATTGTGAGACTTACTTACATCGTATTGGTCGAACGGGACGCTTTGGCAAGGCTGTAAGTCATAAAGATTTGAACTGTCACTATATTTATTTTAGAATACAAAATTCTGATTTGTATCAATAAGGCTGGTGTAAAGTTTTTGTCGCTGCTTCATTTTGCATTTGATCAACAAGTTTAGTACAAATAATAATGCAAGTCTAAACTGCTTTATTTCACAGGGAATCGCCATTAATTTGGTGGACAGTGCCAGGTCCATGCAGCATTTAAGAGAAATTGAGGCCCACTTTGGCAAACCAATTTTGAAATTAGATGCTGAAAATGTTGCTGAATTGGAACAACTAGAAAGTTAGGTGCGATAACTCTAAAAACTCATCAAAATATGGTTGTCATTTAACATAATTTAAGAACTGGTTTCTGAACACACAAAAATTACCTACACATTTTTTTAAAAATGTTACTTATAAATTATTATTATTCTTTTAATTGGTTACTAGTTGAATCGGTCATTCAGTTTCATTGCATGTACTAAACTTTTAAATAATTTTTTTTCTCATACTTTGAAAATGACTTATCGAAATTTAAGCAAAAGAAAACTTTTCTTTTTTTCTACTAAAGTAAATAATTTTGTCATCCTCGAATTGCAAATTCCTGTATGTTTGTTATCGTAATATTCGTTATGTAATGTGTATTGTATTCAATTTTATCAAAATGTTTTGCAGTTTCATACAAACGTCGAGTAAGTTTACTGTACATTAGTTTAGTAGATTTTATATAGTTAAGCTCGGATTAATGTACTAGTAGTTTTAAAAATAATAATTTACCAGCCTATCGAAAACTCTGTTATGTAACCTTCCTATTATAAGAGTCTAAAAATGATTATTAATTATGGAATAAGACCAATTATTGAATAATAATTTGAATAGTCTTGTTTACGTTTTTATTCATTTGAATTTGCTCGACTATTAATCTCAAGCAGAATTTCATTTTCATGGAATGAGTCACAGTTCATACATAGGGACTCATCACATTTTAGATTTTTTGTGTTCTTAAAATTGTGTACTTATACATTTGTTAATATAAATTATGCCTCCCCAATTTCTATGCATTGTAGGAGCTAATATATTATATTTAATTATATATATATTTCAATATTAACACAAGTTAGAGTGATACACATTTGTTCAAATATATTATCTCTGAAATGTTTTTCTTTAAATATGATGCATAAAATGTTACAATAACAGTTTTAACAACATTCTTTTATCACGACTAGAACATGAAATGAGTAGTGAAAGGTTCTAACACATTCAAAAGTTCGTTTATTTCATATAGGTAGTATTTGTATTTATAATCTAAATTGTAATTTTTGTTAGGTGGTTACATTTTAACACTTTGTAACCGCTTTTTGGCATACTCGAAACTACAAAACCTTGAAAGTCAGGTAGCACTATAATAATTATAAATATTTTTTATCAATATTTTGGGCAATACTTGAACAAGTTGAACATAGTATGTAATTATATTTGAGATTGAGACAATGATAATAGCCTTCTTAGTAGGTCGTACAAGTAAATAATACTACAATTTATAAAAGGGAACATTTTCCGTAAAAATATTTCACTTAAAACTAAAAGATGACTAATATAAGTAAAGTAGTTAGACTAGAGAACTAGCATTGAGAAATAATTACAAAGTAGAATACTCTCGACATCATGTTATCATCACCTCATAATTATTCACTTTTTTAGTAATGCAAATGATCACATCATCAATGTTTCTTTTTTTTTGGTACATGACATTGATATTTATATGTGGGTTATCTTTTGTTTTTTTTGTCGATAAATTAATATTTTATAATATTTTTTACTTTTTAAGATTTGCAAAAACAGGATTAAGGTATATATTTTTAATATGTATCAATATCGTTTGTGCCATTTTTTTCACTCGTATAATAGCTCTATAATAATTTATTTTTAGTATTTCTAGAAAGATTGTCTTATAGCCTGCTTCTCATTAACAAATAATATATTTTGTTTGTTGATATACCTAACAATTGTAGGTAGAGTTAGCTTATGAATGCTCTCACTGAATATTAATACCTTTCAGTTGTAATACTAAGAGAATGTAATTTGGCAATGATTTTGGTAGTTTGTGTGTGTCAAATTGACACTGTCAATAGTTTTTACACATGATCAGTTCCCATATTGTCAACTGTCTTTTATCACGTCAACCTTTGAGATTAAACCGTAGTAGTGCTTAAGTTAGCACTAAATGTTAGCAACTCTTTAATTGTTGACGGGGGAGGGGAATATATTTTAGGTGACGTAATAAAAGAACGGCCAGAATAAGATTCATCACCACTTAGTTTTTTTTAATATAAATTAATCATATTTTAATTCTCAAGCTCGAAATTGATTTCTACGGAATGTTATAGGTTCACATAAAATTATTATTTTTTTCTATTCAAACAGTTCAGCATGCATTTAAGCTTTTGTAGTATTTCTACTACAATATAATAATATAGTATTAAAATATACATTTAAAATTTTGATAAAAAAAATTATATTACATTTATTCTTACGATTAGTATATCCGTCTTTCCTATAGTTAGATTCTATGCATATGAAATTCATGAAGGATGGTCGTCAACAAGTATGAAATCAATTGGGTAGAGTGATAAGACTATTTAGTTAATTAAATTTTTGAAATTACAGTAATGTTTCTATCATTTCAAGGACCCTCAAAATTCATTCAAGGAAACTTGATCAAGAACAGAAGCTCTAAGCTCTAAAAAGGTTTTAGAATTTAGTGAATCAGTGTCACCATTATATTAAAGTTACAAGTCGAAGAGATTTTTTTCCAATCATTGTCAGGTTAGGAAATGTCAAGTACATGGAATATAGTGGTTTGGACATGGTGTTGAAAATTTAGACAGTAGTTTGAAATAAATATCAAAAGGATTTATATTTACGAGAAGTTGTTGAACTTTATGGAGGAATGTGTAGAGAATACATACAACAATTCTTTGGACAGGAATACTGAGTAGTGTGTACACCAGAACTCTGAGATTTAATGTACCTCAAGATTAGTCAAGATGAATACAAAGATACCCCCTTTGATCGTCACGAGTCAAAAGTAATTTGTAAATCAATCTTCAAGTCCTTCATTTGGAAGTTTTGTAAATGGACTCTTCAAATTATTCCCCCTTTGATCTTGAAAAGTTGGTCTAATCACATGTAATAAGATTTTCCCTTTGGGATATACGTTAGTAGATATAAATTAATAGTAGAATCTTAGATTCTGTCTAGTGGGCCCGGGTTGCTTTGTGATATTTGCAATCTGTCAAATAAAATTGTACAAAATTAAATATAATATACCTAGTTAAATAGCTATTCCTTTTTTTAAATAATTTAATTTAAAGTACATTTTGAAAATGAATTAGACTCTTACCGTCGCCCCCATGGCAAATTCTATTGTACGACTAATTGTTTGCATGGCAAACCATGGCCAGAGACGTGGAGGGCCAATGAAGGACGCGAGAAGTCCATAAGGACTTATTATTCTAATTATTTCACCTATGCACAAAAGTGCTCCTAATACGGCGGTAATTGACGTGAACTTGATTACTTTTTGCACCTGTAGAAAAAAAACATGTCAAATTATTAGTGCACCTTTTCATCTTATTTGAACACTTGATCAATAATTTAAAGTTTGATTAGTATTTGACCTGATTCTTTCTTGATAGTTTACGACTGAGTCTGTAGTCTAGAGCAGTTTGATTCACATATGCAATGTGTGATAAAATTGATTGTAAAGTGAGATCTGGACCTCCTCCTCCTCCACTCAGTAACAAACTTTCTGCACCTCCATTTCTGTAAAAAAATTAAATAGAAAGGTTAAAAAGAATAGTAGAAAGTTATAAAGAAAGTTGAATATTTTTTTATGAATACAAATACAAAAGAAGACAAAAATCAATAAATTCTTGGAATCAAATTAACTGTTTATACTAAAAAAATGAGAGTGTAGCATTTCGTTAAAATTTTAGTTGATTGGAGTGAAGGATTCAACTTTTTTTTTTACTCATTAATAATATTTTCAAAACTACAAGAGTATAGATTTTTAAGATGGAGGGAAAGAGCGTTCGTTCATGGTTGAAAGATTCGATTATATATTTAGTTAATGTTGGCCATGAAAATCCGCTCACAAATAATATGACTAGATTAGATTGCTTGTCAGGGAAAAGAAAAGGGGGAATCAGCGTGGGCATGAGAACAGGTATAACAGACTGACATATGCCAGGATTCAAAATGACGGCATGCAAACTGTATAACATGAAGCATCTTTCAAAAAAAAACATATATAAGATCAGAGAGAGAGAGAGAGAAGAGGCTTTGACAAAGACTAATACTTTGATGCTCCTGAATTATATCTGTATGTGCACGTAACATGTACGTATTTGTAGAAAGGGTCTAGGTAATATCCATAAAATTAATGTATCAAAATCAAAAGAAATGAAAGATGGATTACTCCCTTCTCCCCATTTCCATTGTGAAAAAAGAACCTTATTGAGATGATTTTCCTCTCCATATATTACACGCTCTCTCTCTCTCTCTCTTGTTGTTCTTTCTCTTTTTCCTTTCAAATCCTTGAGGAGAATTTCTCCATCCAGACCAATCCTAATAATTGAATCCGACTCCATCTTCCCGTAAGCGATAAATGGATGAGAGAGAAAATTCCAAGAAAAAAAGTCTCTACATATGAAGATGAAGAAGAAGACTGACATAAGAAATTATTATACAATTTTTACGTCATCACATTACCTACAACAAAGTTACGACGGTACGTCGTACTCCTCGTAACTTGATTAATTTCTTCTTCTTCTCCTCCTCTCTAATTTCTTGGCTGACAAAGTCGAAGGGACCTAATTTATTTTTAACGAAGCTCAACATGACAGACTCAGACTCACTAGAAAAACGCAGGTGTTCTAGTGACAAAAGTTGTAAGAGATAATTTGGGACGAAATGAAAAGTTGTCTTCATAATGTACATACGAGTACTGATGATGAGTACAGTGAAATTTTTTTTTATATGGACACAAGACAAAAATGAAAAAATATTTAAAATGACTTTGACTTACTTGTCACTTCCACCAAAGCTCCCATCAGTATTGTTGTCCATGGATTTTCTTGATTGTCTTCTACTCCCTCCCAATTCACCAGTGCCATTATTGTCTCCTAAATTTTTTTGTTTGGGCTTCCCGCCCTTACCACTGACCTCACTTTCAGACCATGTTAAAGATTTTTTACGATTGGCATCCTTCTCATCAACATAACCACTACCTCGTCGACTCAAACTTCGACGAGCTTGAGAGGATGACAGGGATGTTGCGGGAGCCCCACCAATGGCTATGGCTCTGGTTTGTCCGGAACTTTTTCGACGGGGAAGAACAGGACTTGGGGGTCTAACGTAGACACTTGATGATGCAGATGAACTATTGGCATCTCCTGAAGTATCTCCAGTGGATGCGGTGGTGGATGAATTATTTAAAATTGACTTTGAGGTAGATGGTCCCGCTATCGGGGTCACTGGACGGTTACTTGAACCACTTGTACTATTATTTCCACCGTCCACTACACAAATTCAAATTTAAATTTTTTATTATTTTAATTACAATTAAAAACAAGAGCAAAATACGTACACATGACAAGGTCTGAGGTGACAGAGACAGTTCGGTCATTTTCATCAGTGATTTTTATTTTTGGTGTGGCATGGAGTAATGTTGGAGCTGAAAGTAAATTAATGAAATAATTTAAATTTAAATGTAATACAATTTTATGTTAAAATAAATAACTAAATAATAATTATTTTACCTAATGCAGCTGTTAATGACGCAGCAATATTTTGTCCTGAAAAAAGAAAAGAAGATTTTAATTTAAATTAAATTGTTTTTTATTCATAAAATAACTTTAAAATGTTTTTGCCTACCAGGAGCAAGTAATCCCATTCCCATCCCCACTAAGCCTGTGGATAAAAAAAGGAAGAATATTAATTCAATAAAGAGATGAAAGAATCACATTAGGATTATTTTTTTTGAGAGAGAAAAATAAATGGATAATCTTTTTGATTACCTTTATCATTTCCACTGGTCACGGAAGAACCCTCAGTGGAATGGCCGCTAGGATGACCCAAAATACCAAGCACTTGTTTTCCAGCGTACAGAAATGAGCCACAAAGCATGAGACCCCACAATGCAAAAACTAGTTGTGTGATTAATTTCACCTGCTGTCCAATACCAAAAATCAAATTAGTTTCATCATACAGGTAAATTTTATTGTCAAAAAAAGGCATACTAAATTAATTACCATGAGATCAGCATTGAAAGATGTGTAGATTGCAGAGACAAAGACAGTAACAAAATGTATCGTTATTATAATTCGACGAAAAAACACTTTTTTGGTTGTCGTCACTTCTCCTACCTGTAAGGGACACAAATAAAATCTCCAATTAAGAATTAACATCGTAACATTTTTTAAATTATAAATTAATTTTATTAAATTTAACTTTATTGCTGACTAAAATATTTTACAAACTGAAAACTAAATCAGTTCAATATTTACAGACATAGCCTAAGATTCTAAGATTATGTACAATATTTTTAAATATTTTTATTTTAATGTGCATTTCATAGCACAGACTTTGAAATAATTTAAATGATAATTTTTTTATGACTAAAATATATCACAAAGCATCACTCTTGTAATTTTTTTTGTTGACACGTGATATATTTATTGTATTTATGAAATCACTCAATCAAGCGAAACGGGTGAAAAACATTCAACTTATTCTATTCTATCCATCATCAATCATTCTCATTGTTCACCATTTACAGCACATTTTCCAGCACACACTTTGACTTTAAAAATTACATTGGCCATTGTAAAGGAAGCCAATACAATTTGGAGAAAAAAGCTTTTTTTTATTCTCACACAGTGACAACAAAAAAACTAACTCGAGAAAAAATACAAAACATGTCACAGTCTACAACAGAGACAAAGAGAGTGTGTGTGTGTGTCGTCATCATACATTTGTGTATTTGAAATCAAATTATTTTCAAATCCTCTCATACTAAATGAAACATTTGTGTAGCCAATGTGAAATAAGAAGAAGAGTAAGAAGTGGAGGAGGAGGGGGAGTCACATAAAAACGAATTGCAAGTGACAGGGCTAATGCACTTTTTTACGAGTCACAAGAATAGAAAACAGGAAGCTAGAGAAAGTGGAAGAGTGACTAGAAAAAAAAGAGAGAAAATTACACACAAAAGAGAGAGAGAGAGAATGGAGTTGCTTCTTCCCATTGAGAAAAGATAAGAAATGGAACAAAAAAATGGAAAAAGCAAGACAATTTTACCTGAACCAAATTTCCAGTGACGTAAGCGTACAAAAGAGAGAGAGAGAGAGCGTTAGATTGAATATTCAATAGTTGAAAAACTTTGTCTCTCCAATATGATAAACCTTTAATGTACATACATGTGAAACTGCACAATTTAACCACACAACATTACAATCTAAAATCCATGAAAATTTCCCTGTCATCGACAATCTTTCTCTATTTTGACAACACTGCGCATCCAAAAAAAAATTCCCCAACGTGACTTAAGATGGGTTGGGTAGCCAGGTTGTAGTTATTGGATCTTGAAAAATATTTCTTTTTTTTTCTTTCATCTTTTCTCATTCTCATTCCAATTCCCTGCCGCTATTTTGTGTGTGTGTGTGTGTGTGTACAAACACAAAATTCATGTATAGACATGGCCAACTCTATAAGATGAGAGTCTACCTATTTAACAAATTTTGAAGCTCTTGTACAATCAAACCATGGCATTCAAATTGAACTGAAGAGAGAGAGGAGAGAAAATCATGTTGAGACTTGTTGTGTATGTACAGAACACATAAACAAAATATATTTATTCTTCAACAACTCTTATTTGCATTCCATTTGTACTGAAGCAAGATATGAAGATTATGAGTGAGCTTTTGTACATCATCCTTACTCTTACCCTTAGCCTTATCTCAGACACGTAACATGAGTACAGTGTACAGTTAAAGTAAGTGAAAGTCGGTGTGTCCTACGTATATTATATGACTTTAGACTTTTGGCTGAGTCATCTTGTGTATAAAAAAAGTCATCTTCTTTATTCCAGTCATATTCTTTAATTTGACATCTTCCTCTCTTCTCATCTTCTCCATAGTCCTCAGACCTATATTTGTGAAAAAAGATCCTTGTATCTTTTTTCAACTATTATTTTTTTAACTATATCTTTACAATATAACTTTATTTTTTTGACTTGATAAAATAAGAGACATGGGGGACTCCATATAGTCTCCATCTTGTTCTACACAAGATTGCACACTCTTGAAAAGAGATATACCGAATAATTATATGGAGAAAGATAGACTGTAGTCATTGCAAAGTGAATTTATATAAAAGATTTTTAATTTTCTGTCGCATCTTCAGTTTGTCTATATACATATTCCTCACTATCTGTATCTTTACACTCGTCAGCACATTTATAACTGCATAGTTTGTGTACAGTGAAGATACAGAGACTGTGGACGAACTTGTATGAGTTGTTGACGTTGACAACATTTTATATACAAGGAGAGAGAGGGAGAGAGTAAAGTAGACACAGAGAAACATTTCAAAGGCGGATTGTGTGTCTTTGTAAGGACAGGGCTACAATTGGCAAATCCCAGAGTAGTGTCATTATGTAACTCTCATGTTGAAACTCATAAGTCTTTACAATCTCTCTAATAGACTTCTAGTTAAAAGAGAAGGGGAGGAAGGCAAGATGAGGAGGACTAGAGAGAGAGAGAACCAAATGACGTCAACAGAATCATATTCTCTAAATCTATAACCGACTCATCATCATCATGCATCAATCTTCCAACTCACGATTTACCTTAAGTGAAGTAGTTTTATATTTCTTTCTCCTTGAGTACTTTGGTCCGTGCTTGAAATTAACTCACATTTCCTCCCCTCCCCTCCCCTGCCCCCTTCCCCTTCCCCTCTCTGTCTCTCTCTATCTCTCTCTCTCTTTCCTTTTAAAACCACAACTCACTAAATTCTGGGAAGCTTTTTGCACTTTAGTCTGGAACCAAGATGACAGCTTATTTTTAGGAGATGAAGGGGGTTATACCAGTTAAATAATTTATAATTAATGAATTCGGTAAATATATACCCCCCCTCCTCTTCTTGCTTTTACTCTCATGCTAGTTATTTCCTTCATGTCCCTTATTTCTCAATCCACATCTACACGCAAGGATTTTGACAGTGACATTTTGACTAGGCCCTGGAGTCATCCTCCTCCTCCTCTCTCTCTCTCTCTCTTCTTGTCTCAGTGATATCTGTAGAAGCTTGTGTGTGTGTGTGTGTACTTTTTTTGAAAATTTATATGGCACCTAAAAATATAGACCAATTGTACCAGATATGGACTAGACAGTGGAGAGTGTACAGTATGAGCATTAAAAATAAGGGAAAAGTATGAACGTACAGATATATCTGTGTAGTAATTCATTCTAGCCAAATGGTGTAGAGAAAGGGAAACAACATTTGTAATTTAGTTTCAGCAAATCAAAAGTTTATTTGAAAATTGCGACAGACGAGAAAAAAACTTCTTTTTTGTTGCCGTCTCTCTCTCTCTCTTGCCAGAGACCCAAAATATACCCCGAGTAGTTGGCATGACTCGAGAGAGAGAGAGAGAGGCAGGTAAGATATAAAGAGGAGTTGGAGAGTAGTTATAAAAGTAAAGTTGAAAACTTATTCTGTATAACAATAGAAACTAAAATCTGTAAATGTTTTTGATTCTCTTCGCCCGCCCTCTCTCTCTCTCTCTCTTGTAGATATGCGTCAAAAAGTTAAATTGATATTATTATGACAACGTCACTATAAATTTGCCCTTTACCCTTTTCACAACACGCGGCAACAATTTATTGTACAGAGAGAGAGAGAATAAGATTGAAATTAATGTCAACAATGAGACTAGAGGATATTTTACTCTGTAAAAAAAATATTTAGTGGCTTAATAATTGAATTTGTAATTGTAAAGCAACAATTGAGAGAGAGAAATATTTTATTTTTAAAAAATCTCAGCTAAAATACTTTACTTTTTCATTCATTTAATGTAAAGGTTAAGTCTTACTTAAAAATTGTTTTACATTTCTCTTTTGTTCTTTTTTTCTCTTTTGTTTTCCCCACTCCTTTCTCTCTCTCTCTCTCAAGTTGCCTTTCATTTTGATGAAATAAAAAGAATTTCAAAAATAGAAACATGCCCTTCATCATCAAACGACTGAAAACATGAAACTCCCACCCACAGAGAAAACCCATGGGCGTTTCATAAGACTTTATCAATTGAATTGAAGGTGAAAAAAAAAAACAAAAGTTTTTTTTTCTCTTTTTCATTGTGTAAGCCACAGTCACGTTAAATAAGTTTTTTTTAGTTTGTTTACTCGAAATTAAGCCATTCACTCCCTGGCCAGTAAAAGATAAAAAAGGAGCTATAAAATGTAAAAAAAGCCATGTCAAATGTCACTAGTTAAAAAAAAGAATCTTTGTCTCGTTCCTTTGTCAAACAAGTTTGGGATAATGAGTATACTTGTGTGAATACAAATAAAAGGAAATACAAAATGTACGTACATATGTACTGCACACTCTCACAACATGTTGAAGCATGTCGAAGTCGAGAGATTGTAAAGTCAAGTCCTAATTGAGAACAAGGACAGAGGAGGAAGAACAAACCGATCGTAATTGGAATAAACATTGAATTAGAGGACAACAGAATCACCAAACACTAAGCCCAAAATTATAGGGAGGGCTACATTAGACACAAACTAAAAAGAGGAGGGAACATCGACAAAATTTTCAGAAAGCAAAAGCGAGAGAGAGAGAGACAGAAAATTTGTGTACAGTTTTGTTGAAATGTAGAGAGAAAAGAGAAAGGTGAAGAAGAGAAAGCGATTGATTTTAGAGAGAGAAAGCAAAAGAGAAACAGAAAGACAGAGTAAGTGTACCATGTGTGGTTTGTCGTATTTCCATTGCGAAATAACGAAGACTGATGAATCAGATGTTGTTTGGCAGAGTTTATGATTATGCTGCGGAACGGCTTGCTGCATCACATACAACAATACAGTCACACAAATATTTGTCACAACAAAAATTTTAAAATTTAATTTTTTAAATTTGATTTTTTTAAATCAAAATAAATCACACTTAACATTTAAAAGTTTACAAAAAAAATATAAAAGTTTCTTTTCATTTAAAGCTGTAGCTGTAACTGTTAGCTTGTTAACATCTTAAAAACTATTTTATGTCAACTAAGAAATAAATTCTTAAGTCTTAAGACAAAAAAGGACATTTTGTGTTTATAAAAAAAAGTTTTTTCTTTTTTCTCTACAACTTTCTTTCTACAGTAAAAAGTTTTTTTTACACACAAGAAAATTAAATTAATTAAGTTAGTACAAAAACTCTCAATTTAGTTTTGTTAGGGACTAATAAAGAACAACTTACCTGGCTTAATTGGAGGAATGCGATTTGAATGAGACTGAAAGAAGAAATGAGGCATGGGAAGCCCAAGTCATAGAGAAGAGCCCCCATAAGCACTGGTAATTTCTGTCAATTATTATAAAAATCAAAATTTATTATAATTTATTCTACCAAAAAAAACTGTACACAAAATCTTTTTATTAACAAGATTTAACAAATATGATTTAAATTTAAATCCCTTTGTTTTAATTAAAACCCAAATGGCCAAGTCCCAAACCAAAAAAGACTTGTAATATTACACCAACCAGTGTACATAATAAAATTGACATTAAAAAAAATAAAACGACACTAAAAAAGAAATTAAATGGTCTAATTCCAATTCTAAACGAGTTGAAAAAATACTAAAGGGTCAGACTTTGTGGTATTTGATTGGCAAAACTAGAGAGAAAGTGTTTAGTTTTTTAGGGAGAAAAAAAGTACAAAAAGAATTTCAAAAAAAAATCCTCCTACACACAGTTTGTCTTTCATATTGGAAAAAGCAACCGGTTCAATAATTTACGGCAGTTGTAAATCCTAGATGAGACAATTTCTCTTGACAGCACTCTCCTCTCCCTTCATCATTTATTACAGTTTGAGTTCACAAAAGTGGAGATGAAGAGAAAGAGAGAGAGAAAGCAAAATGAAAGATGTGAGTTGTGCACAGCTCAGCACCAAAACTAAACTCCAGCTTGCCTTTCATTTTAGATACAACAGAGACTGTACCAAGTACATCCACACACACACAATAATAATAACACACATAGCCGTAATAAGATTAAGCTAAGTCTATAGTAAACATAGACTCAACTACATCAAATTTGAGTTGCCATAAAAAAAATACTTACATGCATAAGGCCGTAAGGATCAATGAATAGTCCAACTGCTCGTGACAAACCTAAAATAAAGACAATTTAATTATTTTACTTTTTACTAAATCAACAAATTCCACATTATTTTTTATTTATTTAAAAATAAATATTAAAAAGACATTTACCTAAAAGACAGAGAAAACTGTTGATGGTTGACATGTACGGCCGCGTGGACAATTGAGAGCTGTAAAAGACAGAGAAAATAATTTTTGATCTCAAAAATAATAACAAATACAGAGACAGTAAACAATAATTATTATTGCTGAAAATAACGATAATATTTTCTGCGAACAAAAATTACAGGTAATATTACAGTTGGACCAAGTCCAGTGCTAATCACTCAAGACTCTCTCTCTGTGCTTGCCCAAGCTTACATAACGATGCTCATTTAATGGAATGGATAATTGTTAGACATGGTACATGACCATATGAAAAAGAGAAAGCAAGAGAGAGAGAGAAAGTATATTAAATTGTATTGCCACATGCCAAAGAACATCTCTCTCTCTCTCTCTCTCTCTTACTCTCAAAACCTTTCTCGTTGTGCTCTAAAACTTTGTAATTTGTTTGGCACGTGGTGTATTGTGTCGGGGTCAAGGGATCATGAGATCTATAATTTTAGATCCTAACAGATACAGACACACTAACTCCTACTCTCCAAAGTCTCCAACCCAAAAAAAACAACAACGATGACGCACGTACATAACTCTAAATGCACACTAGAGAAGAACTAATTTTTTTGGGGTTCGTGTCGTGATGAGACCAAATTGAAAACCAAAAATTGATTGCACAATATTAACTCCCCCTCCTCCTCCTTCTCTATGAAATGTGAACTTGTACATTGTCAATTGTCATCCATTCAAAAAACTTGTCATCATCCTCCTCCTCTTCCTCTTATTTTTCAATTAATAGTAAAAACAACACTCAAATAAAATTAGAGAGTGAACAAGAGAAAACAAAAGAGAAATTTGACAACCACCTGTAAAGTTAGTTTGGAGTATTCTCTTTGAAAATAGAAAATTTGTTTCTCAATTTTAATTTAAAACTTGTAACATTCAATATTTAACTTTGGACTACAAAAGATGGAAAATTATTCTTTACAACAAGAGCAAGAGAGAGAGAATGACATTTGATTACAATCTCATTCTCAAATTTCATTGTAAAAGAGAGAGAGAAAATGGTGGTACGTGTGTATGACTCGAGACTCGAGACAAGGAAATGGAGTCGTCATGGTCTAGTTGCCTACAATGGTTTCCTTTCATGTGTATTAGACTACAGAGAGAGAGAATAGTGTAATTTAAAATGGAGTAAAATGTGATGAAAATTGGAAGCAAAAAGGAAAAAACCACGAGTCTCTCTCTCTACTTTCTCTTTTTACTTTCCAGCCGAGTCCCCTCTCCAAGACAAAAGAGGAAAAGCTTGTAGGTCGTAAAAATAAACAAAGCGCGTCCAATATTTTTCCTCATCTCTCCACCCAAACCCCTCCTTGTCATGCCCTCCTCCTGTGTACAAGATTAGCGGAGTAAAAAAGAGGAGGACAATGACATTAAGTTTAAGACCAATTTTGTTTGATACAGTTTTTTCATCAAGACCATAACCAAAAAGGGAAAAAGATGACACTACTCGTATTATAATCATCTTCACCCTTAGTTGCGCGCACCGTCTCTCCATTTTTGTCTCATAAAATGGAACTCCAATCTGCCTAACAATAAGATTACTAAGACAATAAACAAGTGGTGACACGAGATGGGTCTTTGTCTGGTTTGTACAACAAAATTAAACTCCTGTCACCAAACCACGTCATTCTTGACAATTTTCCTTCGTCTCCAAGTCGATTATTATTTTCCTTTTGGTGGAGTTATTAACTCATACACAAACCAAAGGGAGAGAAAACACCCAAGACACACATCCAAAATGTCTTTCACATTGTCCCTTAAGGGGATTATTAAACTTGGTAACTCATCCCAAAAATGGCTCACACATTTGACGTTTTTCTCCCTCCTTCTCTTGTCCCTGTCTCTAAATTTGATTCCCCTTTTCTTGAGCTAGAGCTCAGTGTCTTGTCAAGACTTTGATTTTGTTGAACAAAATGAAATTTGTTTGGTGGTAACCATTTTAGATGGGCCTGTACAAACTTTTATTTTTTTCAATGTGACCTTCCATTTGCCATTTAACCCACTATTTAACTACCCTTTACTATTTTTTCACCTGTTTACCTTTCATGAAAGAAAAAGAAGAATATTGTAATTCATATGAAAGAATATTGAAATCTATGAGGGTTATCATTCCACTGGGTTATGATCCTTTTGAAGAGAGAGAGAGAAAGGAGAAAGTTCTCAAAAGTGAATTGCTTCCTTTAACATCTTTCCCCTATTTTATAAAAAAGAAGACGAAAAAGAAAAAAAAAGCCTGAGACGCTCTATTAGAGAAGCAATCACGTAAAATCGATTTTTTTAGCTATTCCATGTCCTCTTTCTCTCTCATACATGAAGCCCCGTATGTAAATCAACTATGTAAAGACTTGATCTTCTTTATTTCCCTGCCGATAGCAATTTTTTGGGGTCTCTCTCTCTCTCTCTATAAAATGATGAGAGAGAAATTCCAACTCAAATCTTTTCCCATTCCCATTTCCCTACATCATATAAAAAACGCTTGGGGCAATCATTACAATCAGGACATTAGAAAAAACGATCCTTGAATCTTCTCTCTCTCTCTCTCTCTTTGATAGTAAGTCTTTCATCTCAAGAGTGTTTCAAGTGAGAAAGAGAGACAGAGAGTGTTCTATTGTTCTGTGAGAGACGCGCAGGATCAGATTAAGTTGGTCTTTTTTTCTCTCTTTTTTTATCATTCCATTTCATCAAGTTGCTTTATGACAACGACATGGCAATTGTGTTGGTGAGGGAATGAGGGGGAAGATTGTGCCTCTGATTGTGGACGAGGTGAAGAATAATAGTATTATTATAGACCACTTCAAAGGGGCCTCTACCTCCATAGACACCATCAGACTACCCTCATTCTTCCAAGGGAGAAAAGAAAAGTTGAACAATAGTCAGGGAGAGAGAGAGGGAGAGAGAGAAAGTGAGTTAGATGGTTGTAAAAAGTAAGTGTTATTGTAGAAACCTACCGTAAGTTAAGAATGGAGAAGAAAGCGTAGAAAGCAAGGAAAAAGAAGATACAAGCAAATCCATAGTGATGAAGGAGAAAAACCCAACGGACGTTAGAGTGTACATCATCCCATGATGGTAAATACTGAAGCGTCCTCTCACTCCCCACCATCATCTCTGTACAATTTCGATCCTCCTCTTTATTTACACCATCTGGATAATGATCGCTTTGTCCTATGAACACTATCTCTCCTCCTCCTCCGCTGTTGTTTCCTGCAAAAAAATAAATACATTTTATATTATTACCACTTTAATTGTTTTTTTCTAGACGGAGGAATATTTTTTTACTAAATTTAATGTTAAGAAATAATTTATTGTTTTTCACAACGCAATTTCTATTTTTAAAAACGAGTAAACATGATCATCCATTTTCTTTTTTTTTTATAAAAAAAAGCACTTAACTTATGTACGGTAATGTGTAGTTTTTCTTAAATAAAATTGTTTTTGTTCTTACTAAATACATAAAAAACACTGATCATGACCCTGGTGGCCAGGAGAAAGAAGAAAGTGGAGGAATGTGAATGGTGAATGGATACATTAAAGTTATAAGAAAATGGAGATATGATACATAGTTAATTTATATGGGGGTGATGAAAGTCCAAAAAAAAATCTGTCTCCAACAAAGGACTAAAGAAAATGGAGACAAAATAAAGTTTATAGAGATTGTATTATATTTTTTTATATAAGAAAATAAATTTTATATGTATAAAATCAATTTGTGAATCCATTTTTTTTATCCTTTTTACTACTTTCTCTCTCTCTCTCTTGGCTTGGCTCTTACACTTAACCCATATCATGCCTTTCCCATTTTTTCCTCCCTCTCTCTTTCTTTCTCTATGGTAAAAAAAACTTGACCCTTTTCTTCATTCGTTGTTGAGAACTTGGAGGAATAATGTGGACAGAGGGAGGAGGAGGGGGAGGAAAAAAGATTGTGCAATGGACAATCTTCTCTAAAAACTTGTTAGACCTTTTACATTATGCACAGGGAGTGACCTACAACACCGTTTATAACTCCACTCCCAGTGGTAAACAGCAAAAAAAGAAGTAGAAAAAGCATCAAAGTAAAAAAAAACAAGAAAAAAATAAAGAATCAAGAAAAAGACAAAAAAAAGTTAAGCAGATTTAAAAGGAGAAAAGATGTAAAAAAAAGTAGCAAATGGGATAGACAAAGAAAAAAAGTCAAAATGGTTTGACATGGATTTATCTCCAGTTGACTCTTTTTTTTTGTTTTCTATTTTATTTTTTTTGAATATGACTAGAAAATCCTTGTGACAGTTTATCTCTCTACTCAAGTTGTGATATGCCCTAAGGGGCTCTTGCCCCCCTTTTTTTGTTTTCTCTCATTTTTTTTTCAAATGAAAGGCAAAAGATGACTTTCTCCTTTGTCTTTGTGTGTGTGTACAAAAGAAGAGAGTACAAACAACAAATTATTTACCCATTTTCTTTACACAAAAAAAAATAGAAAACAAGATTTAAAAAGGAAAAACTAATTTGAGTATTTTCTAACATTTGCAAAATGTAAGAGAGAAAGTTTTGATGCCCTACAGGCAATTTTTGGAGAGATTTATAATGAAGAGATCATGATGGTTGTCAACTGGTTGCATAACAGTGAGTTTGGTTGTTTGTACGAGGAACTAAGAATGAATTTGTTGGATAATAAATAAATAAATAGTGGCAGTGTTACCTCTGTCATTCATATAAAAAAAGTATAATATATTACTTGAAGGAAGTTTATATGGAGGGGGGGGGCTATGATTAGAAGGAGAAAAAGATTGGAGAAGCTCTCTCTTACTTTGTACGAGGTACCTATTATATTAAGAGGACAGGATGAGATCCCACGGGTGACTGGGCAAATTGCGAATCTTTCTTGAAGATATACGAGCTAATCATTTGACTCCATAAATTGCTTCTAGCCTTCTAGCCATAGAAGAAGAAGAAGAAGAAAAAAAACACACTTTTTCTCTTCATTGTGATGAACATGGTTCAACAGTCCATGCAATGGTAGTACAAGAGAGAGAGAGAGAGAGATTCAACTTTCTTTTCTTTTGTGCCGCTTTCAGTCGGAAAACTCAGTGAAAGATTTCACTTTCACTTGTCTTTCTCTCTCTCTCTCTCTCTGTACAAGATAAGTAGAACATAGAAAAAAATAGACCAAAATATATTTTCAAGACATGCCATAACCATCTCTGTTTATTTTTTTCCACCTTTTTTTCTTTTTCTTCTTTTCTTTTCCAATTTTCCAACTCTCTCTTTGTCCTCCCAACTTTTTTTTTGTACACCGTTTGATGGTGTCTGAAGATCAAATATTTTAGAATCCTCATCAAAATTTTTTTTTCCCTTTCTTTTTGAACATTTTATAGGTTGGGAAGTATAATAAAAAAAATCAATTTAAAATAAAATAAAAACTTTGAAAAATAACTTTATTTACATTTTGACACTTTCCTCTTTCGTTCAAAAGACAAAAATGAATGTAAAATATAGAAACAATTTTTCTACAATTTAAATTGTTGGTTTAAATTCACAAAAAGTTTGTGAATTTTTATTTTTGAACAAATGTCTAAAAGGATGAGGAAAAATAAAACTACAAACTGTTGCTCCTGACCCATGAAATTTCATTTTGAACTATAACTTGAGTACTTTTTTACATTTAGAATGAAAGTTAGAATTAAATTTCAAGATGGATGATATTTATTCCATGCATTCATATTAAAATTACAAGTTAAAATTTCATCATTGGATGAAAACCATGAATCACTTTACATTCCCATTAGTTCGAAACAAGAGACCGGGTATGAGACTTGTGTGTGTGTGTGTGTGTGTGAGAGAGAGAGAGAGAGAGAGAGAGAGAATCATAATTTTAAAGAAACCTATAAAACTTTTTATAGGCATTTTATACTACAAAATTGCTTCAACGTTAATAATAGCTCGTCAAGTCTTGTTAACTTGTAGAAACCAAAAAAAAATCTTTTCAACCTCTTCTCTATTACAAGACTTACATGTACTCGTACATACACTTTTTTAATTACAAAGAAATTGAATGGAAAAGGTAATTGAGCATGATAGTCAGTTTTCTAAAATGAAGGATAAAGATTTTCTCTCTTCTTTTTTTCCCCATAAAAAACCATTCTCAAAACTAATGGTTCATCCTTCATCTTTTTCATTTTCTCAACAAGAGGGAGAGAGAGAGAGAGAGAGAAGAAAATGGGCGATGGGGCAGTAAGAAACTAATGTCCGATTATAAAAAAATTACGGAAGGAAGAACAAGAAGAAGAAGAGGAGGGGGTGAATATTAAAGGTCTTGATCTTGTTAAATAAAAGCATATGAACTCACAAAGATTTTACAGAAGAGAGCAGAGGAGGCATGACAATTAAAAAAAGATTTACAGTTTTTTACATAAGACACAGAGTATTAATCGTTTCATTATTTTTTTGACTTGTCTAAAACCATCTCTCTCTCTCTCTCTCTCTCTCTGTTTTTTGCGTAGTCAAAATCAACCTTAAGCTCTGTCTTTAATAACCCTTTCCTGTACATGAAAATGAGTTTTGGAATGTAAAAAAACAAATTTTGAGACTGTCATAATACTTAGCCATTTTACAGACAGCCATAGTTTTAGATTGTGACGTAAACAAAGAGAGAGAGAAAGAGAGAATCGATAAATCTAAAACGGTAAAAAAACTAAAGAAAAAGTGCATAAAAAGACAGAACACTTGATGATGATGATGCAGACTTTGAATTGCCTCTACATTTTAATTTAGCTTTTACAGATAGTCTAAATATACAAGACAGACACAAGTACAAAAAAGAAAAAGACTTGTATGTATCTGTATTATGTATGGATTGAGAGAATATAGAAAATCAATTTTAAAACAAAAAAAGAGAGAGAGAGAAGACGGACCACGAAGGAGGAGCATGAAGGAGCCCTAAATTGGATTGCATTCAAAGTGCTTTTACTTAGTGAACCATTTATTACTAATTTTGTGAAAGCTTTCTAAATTATCCGGTCCCTCGCTCTCTCTGTCTTTTCTCCTCTTCCTACTGTCAACTTTGTTGTGTGTGTGTGCATGCAGGGGCATAATAGACCAACATGTAAATACATTGTCTTTAATATTTAATAAAGTGAATCATATGACAAGTGACATGCATCTCTCTCTCGCTGGTGTATGTAGCTTTGAGTATGCAGGACTGTATAATAATAAATGACTTTTTAAAGGAAACTTGGTTATAATAGGTCCTACTCGTACAGATAAAAGAGAATTGAAACTTATACACTACAAAAACTCCAAGTGTAAGAGAGTGGAGGGGATGGACCAAGTCAATTTCTTTGGCTTGACAATTAACTCAATTACGTGTGACAAGAGCCTTTTTTCCCCTCCTCCCTCCTTTTTTTTCATGCTCCATTATTTTGTCAAGAGTCTTTTATTTTTTTTGTAAAAATATTCAAAACTTTCTTATCCACCCACAAATTGAGTTGATAATCAATTATTTAACTACGGTTGAATACAAAAAAAATACTTGTGTTTCTTCAGGGGATTCTATTTCAAAACATGCAAATTGCAAAGGGACTTTCAATGCTACTTAACATTGAACTGTGTTTTAGTTGGACACAGTCAAAAAAAGGAGTTGTTTTTAATGAGACACAGTTCACAGGAAGTAAAATTAACTTGTTTGATGATCCATTTAAAAGGATGCGTCTCAATCATAAAATTAAAGTACTGTCTCTATTGAGTAACTTATTTAGATAATACGCCCACTCTTTTACTTAATTTACTGCAAATCCGCATTTCAAAAAAAAATTATTTCACAAAATAAAACTAATTTTCTTGTGAATGTTTTTAATGGTATTCTTAGTATTTTTATGTAATTTAAATTCTTGGTAAAAAGTTTGTGAAATGTAAATGACTTAAAATTAGAAAATTATGTTTTTTACTTTAATTATTCCTTTTTAGTATTTTTTAAATAGAAAAAATGAAAACATGACATTAATTATTTAATCATCATATAGCTCTAGTTTACATTTTAGTCCCCTCTCCATCTTCTCTTTGATTTACTTTTCAAGTGACGTTTGAAAAAGATGAAAAGAAGAGAAAAAAATGAATCAATACAAAAAATCTTTAATGAGCTTTTTTTTCAAGAGTCAACAGACCAGGGACTGTTTTTCTTGATTCTTGGAAAAACTTTTTTTTTGACTAGTTAAATAGGTACTCATCGTCAGTTATGACGCAATGCGATTTTAGTTTCCTGTTTCACTAGAGCAAAAAGTCAAAAATGATCTCCCCAAATAGAAAAAAATGATAAAAAAGGAAAAGAATTATTCGACATGAAAATGAGAATTTTTATTATTAAAATTCCATCAAAAATACTGACAACACCAAGAAAAAAAGAATATTTCAGAAAAAAACGATTAAAATTTAACATTAATAAAATACTCGTCATCAAGTCATGATAAAACTTTATAAAAAGAATAAAAAAAACTTTAAAAATGTTAAAAGAATAAGGACGCTCTTTTGGAGTCTCCTCAGACTCTTCTCTCTCTTTGACTAAGAATTGGTATTTTGAAATCGAAGAACGGACACTTTGTGTCGAAAGTCTAGTTTAACAAAAATAACACAAAAGTTTTTGGGGGAAGCCATTTTGCTTCTGTATCCCCCCCTCATTCTGAAAAGAGAGTGATATAATTCGTGTAAAATGAAATGTATGTGAGTTGAATAATGTTGTTGCTATTTCTCCCAACTCTCGAAGTCTGTTAAGAAAGAAGAAAGTGAGACTCTAGAGGTTTTTCTAGCGTGTTTGAAAATTGAATTATGGGGAGAGTTCTCTCTTCCGCTTCTTCTTCCCATTTTCTAAAGAACTTTCTCATTCTTCCTAAGTACACTTTCTCTGTATCTCTCTAGGTGACTTCATTCAGACTAACTATTGTGTACTTGTATATATATATATATATATATACATGTATAATATTATACCAACCATCTAAGTGTCTTGACGAATACATTATTCATGAACTGTCTCCACATTTTCCCAACTGGGAAACTGAAAAGAGGAAACTGGGATCCCCAAGTTGATAAGAAAAGATGAGGAAAGAACCCTCAAAAAATTAAAATAATAATTGACAACCACTAGAATAACAAAGTTCTCTGTCATATCTGTAGTGTGTAGTACATGAGAGGTTAAAGAGATAAAATAATTGTCAAATTTTGAATACAAATATTATATAATAAAATAAATTACCTATCGAGCACATTCTCTTTTTTTGCTTCCTCTTGCACGCTCTTCCGCACCTGTTGCAACACCCGCCGCTCTCTCCTTTTTCCCGGGTAGAAAACTCGACAACAAGGGAGGCACAAAAAAACGGTTCTCAAATCGACAATGTAATATCCACACTCAAATTAATTTTTCAAACGAGCTTTTTTTATGATGCTTTTTATCCTTTTTTATTTAATGGCCGTGTCTCCTACAGTTTCTTGTTGGTTGTTGTATTTTTTTTCTTTTTTTAAAAGAAAACGTTGGTTTCAAAGCACAAAAATAGAGAGGGATGATAAAAGATAAATATCATCAAAATTTAATACTATTTACACACGAAAAGATGAAATTCTTAAAAGAAAAAAATTATTATCTTTTTCCCTTTGTAAAAGTGATCACAACATGATGACTCAACATATTATTATTTTTAAACACTGATGAAGAAATTGTGGAGGTGAGGATGTTGTTTTTTTCAAAATAAAATAAAATTGGTCATTTTTGTTGTGGCTGAAACAGGGACTTGACATTTTTTTGTGTGAAAACTTATCATTGTACAAGGTTTTAAAGAGTAAGAGTAAAGTTGAGTGTATGAAATGAATGGGAAGGAAGATATTATTTGTAGAGAACGTGGACTGAGTACAAAGTTGAGTTTGAAGCTAGTAAAAAAAAGTCTTCATAAATATCTGTTTATCACAAGACCAAAAAGTATAACAAAGGGAACATTAAACTGTTGAAAAAGTGGATTCCCAACTGAATCTAAAAAAGATATATTGTCTTCTTTTTTTCCAACTCTTCTCCTTCTAAGCCAAACGTCTCTTATCACTTTTGTTCACTTTCCCCGTCTTTTTTTTCACTATCTTGAAAACCCAGGTCGTCTGGTGTACGCCGTCAGAGATATCATATTTCAAAAAAAAACCAAGTCCAAAGTCAAAAATCTTCAACTCTGAATCTGTCACTCACCAACTGAAATAAAAAAAGAGAAAAAAATTAGAATCGTCAATTTTTATCAGGATCAAATTTTTAGTTTAAAATTCCCCAAAGAAAATGAAACGAAATCTTCACAAAAAGAGAGGATTTTTATTTTTACTTTGAACTGGGAGAAGAGAAAAGGTCAGTGCTGAAAATATTTTTAGGAAATGTAGAAGAAAAAGAAACATGTTGTTTATTTTTTAAACATTTATTTTTTTACTAGTATTTTTATGCTCCACCAACTGTTATTACAGCTTCAAAAATTGTTCAAGAGGGGAAAACTAAAAAACTATATAAAGCATTTCGCATTTCATTTTTTTAATATTTCTCTGAGATTGAAAAGGTAAGTAAAAAAAAATTCTTTTTTTGTTGTTTTTTTCTAAAGAAAATTTCACTAATCCCTTCATCCCCCCATGAAGGTTGAAGGTAATTATAAAAATGTAAATTTTAGTTTGTACTCTGTAGTTCCTAGCTCTCATAATTAATATTATTATAATCAGAGCAGATTCTAAGGAAATTAACTTTTTTTTCTAACAAAAAAAATGATACATTACGGGTATATCGTAGCAGCTGGATCCAAGGGAAGAGGATTGAAGAGGATTAAATAAATTATAATTCTTCAAAGGGTATTAAAGTAACTAGATACGTAAAAAAGAGAGAGTGTGTGTGTGTTCGAGACGCTTTATTTTGAAACTCGACCCTTCCTATTTTTCTATAAATTATCACCGTCTCATTTGTCTTGTTGGGAAAATAAGAGCAAAATGAGGAGATGTGGGCACAACTATCTTTATAGCCTATACTCTCAGAAAATGTGCACAATAATAAAGAGAGAGAGAGAGATTTTAAGTCTAGACTTGAATAAATTCTCATCATAGAAAACAAGTACACAAAGTGCAATGTCTGTTAAAACTTCATACACTACAGATGCATACTCGTATATACACATACATAAATACCTACCACATATGTAAAATATTCCCCAAAAAAATAATAGAGAGAGAGAGAAAAGAGATATAAAGATGATAATGATGAGAGACAAGAATCTTGTTTTCAACTTTAAAATTATATTCTAAATTCAAATTTCACAAATTATACATACAAAATGGGGGTCTCTAGTTGACAATAATAAGACTTAATACGACCTTACGAGGTGTACTTGTACAAGTCCAAAGAATATAGATTAAAATTTGTCACACACTTTACACTCTACAGTGTACAGTGTACACCTCCACTTTCTCTCTCTCTCTCTTTCTTTTAAAAAAACCAAGACAAAATCATAAGAGAAAGTATACTTGAAATTTGTATATAATAAAAGAAGAAAAAAAAGAATTTTTGCAACTTTTTGGTAAGAGAGAGAGAGAGAAGATGAGGTCACAAAGAAGAATGTTGGAGTGTAATTCCAGTATTTAAATTCCCTTCTCATGGTTTCCATCTCGGTTGGAAGACGAAAAGAGGAGGGAATGTCGTACTATTTTATTGTATTTCTCTCTACAGAGAGACATAGACACAAGAAAAAGGTTATAATAATATATATCTCTGGCTATGGCATCCCTCTCTTCCTTGTTCTCCATGTAAACTGGAGAGGTGAAAATGGAATGAGAATGCTCTCTCTCTCAGTCTTCTCTAATCATGTTGAATTTGCATTTGGAGAATCCACCAAGCCTAACTCGATCCGGGCTTTTCGCTTATAATTTAAGGAATCTCCCGCTCAAGTCACCACAAGCCTTACCTGTACATACCAGTGAATTTTTGTATATATCTATAGACAAACCATAAGGGAAACTTTCTATAGTCATTTGTCTCTCTCTCTCAGAATATTTGTAAGGTAGCACAAGGCACAAGGAGTGTTTGTCTGGTTTATATGTGTGGGGGAAGAGTATTATAAATTTAAATTTACCCTATATTTTTCAACCTCCTCCATCCCTCCAGCCTCCAATCTTTCTCTCCATTCTACTCTCTATCATCTCTATGAAGAGTACGTGCGAAATATTCTTTAGTCAAAAAGAAAGAAAGAGACTTTGAAATTTCCAGTTAGTTATGGAAACTCAAACCGGGAATTACTAGAAAAAAAAGTTGAATAGAAGAATTGTCTGTGTGTGTGTGGATGAGAGAGAGAGAGGATTTTTTTTGACTCCCACTTTTCTTTTTTGACTTGGAATTATGAATAATTTTGAACCTGTCTCCCGTCTAATATCTTGGGAAATACATCACAATTTGGCTTTTAAGCTGTCATTGAGAAGGCAAGAGAAAAAGTTGAGGGGGATACACACACACACAAAGAGAGAGAGAGAGAGAGACAAGTGTAAATTTGATTTATCGATCCATGAGATCAATATGAAGAGAAAGACTTTGAGAGAGAGAAAGTAAAAAGAATTCATGGGCATGTGACATTAAAGATAAAGATTTTTTATTCTTCTTCTTTATCTCACAATGAAACCAACAAAATATTCCATAACTCAATACACAACAAAGTCACTCAACACAATTTACATCTCCATCAACCGAACCAAAGGGAACTTTGACACATGGAGGACAAGGAATGGAGATTCATCTCCTTTGTTTTTATATCTTCTCTCTCTCTCTCTAAGCTTTTTATCCTACTTGAAGACTTTCATACAAGGTACTTTGTCGATAGTCAACTGTCCTAGAGAAAAAAGTTATGTATTTCTTTTTTTATGGAAAAATAAAATAATAAAATGGCAGTCAAACGATATCTCTCTCTCCAACTTGTTTTTACTTGGATAACAATGTTTATTGTGAGTGTTTGATGGACATACAATTGTCCATTGAGATCCTCTCTCTGTCTCTCTCTTTGACTTGTGAAATGTCAATATAAATTATTCATTTCATCGTCTACTCATTCCTCTCTCTTTGACAGCTTTTACATTATCTTGAGTCTCCATTCTCTCTCTCTTTTGACAACAAAAAAAACAAATAAAATGAAAACGATCCAAGGACACCTGTCAACACTTAAAAGTTTTCAAAACGAGGTTTTTTTTAAGTTATGAGAAAAAGAAACAGTCCAATTTATTTAAAAGTTAAAATATCAAATACCATTTAAATAATGATTTTATTTTGTCAAAAAATACAGTTTTTGTTTGAAAAAAATAGAATTTTTTTTTGACTTACTTTCACTTTACACAAAATTTTAATGATATGAAAAAAATAGTACAAAAGAAAAAAAGTTGAAACATTGAGTTTTCTTTTGTCAACTTTCTCTTTATGTGAGAGAGAGAAAGCCTTTGTGAAAATTGGTGGTTTGTACTGATATTTGAGTATAAAATGTAGTATAAAGTATAAGTGTAGCCCTCAATAAAATTGTAGACATGTCATGTGACTGTGACCCATATAATTTTCTATTGTCCTAAGAAACTCTCTTTGTGGTGAAAAGTCTTTTACTATTTTTTTATTTTCTTTTGGAATAGGACGAGGGTCAAAGTCAAAAATGTAAGGGGGGAGAAAAAAAATCAAAGACGTTTCATTTGCCACTGAGAATTCAGAGTGGAGCATCAATTCTCTGTCCAAGACATCACCACAACACACAATACCCCTACCCCTCTCCCCTCCCAGCTTTCTCTCCTTTTTTTCTTCATATAGATTTCAACTGTCTAGACACATATAGTAGTAGATTCTCTATGTTTTTCACATGAAGAAAAGAGAAAAGAGAAAGCATTCTCAAAATCAAACTCTCAAGTAAACTATACGAGAGAAAATGTGTTGTGTACAGAAAGAGAGAGAAATATTTTCATCCCAGTTGTACTTTGGTTTCGTTTTTTTTATTTCCTCGGCGACTCAATTCCCTCAATTCAATTTTCTACGACCAACGTCATGTACATTGAATGTGTTTATACCTATAGATAAATTTATACACTCTCTTTCTCTTGTCATTCCCTACTTGCCTTTGACTTGTTTATGGTTCTACCTCACTTTCTCTCTCTCTCTCCTTCTCTGTATTCCATTTTGAACCATTGCACTTAATTCTGATTGTGTCTCCCCTGCCCTTGTAAAAAAATATAGACGTAGAAAAAAAAATAGTTGACATGGACTGGAGAAAGTTGAGCACATCTTGAGCATTGAGATGATGACAACAAGGGAGAGGGATATGATGGACAAGAATATCAATATGTAGCTAATACATTCAAAAATCATACAATGCATCCAGACTTTCTCTCTCTCTCTCTCTCTCTCTCTTTCTCTTTTATGTCAATTTACGAATCTCCGTAGAAACCTCTTCTTCATCAAGACTTCCAGGCCATGCACGACTGCTTTTGACATTTCACTCTTCCTCAACTTCCTCTTCAATTCTATTTATTAGAACGAATGTCACAAGAAAAAAAGTTTTATACATTTGTACTCTCTACTTGACGCAAGAGAGAGAGAGAGAAAATTGTAAGAAATTAAACTTTAACATCTGTTGCACTTTATTCCCTATTCCCAAATTACGAAATATTGAAAAATTCACGAGAATCTCTCTCCCTCTCTCTTTGTCAAAAACCTACTGTGATACATTTTTCACAAAAGAAATACACAAATCTTTTTTTCCATTGAAAACTTGAATTAAAATCAACAAGAGGAAGAAAAAACAGAAACAGAAAAAGAAAGTTTTTTTGAGAATTTAGCATTATACACAAGAGTATCTGCACAAAAAAACACTTACCTTTTTAAATTACATCTAAATCTTCTTATTGCCTCTCTCGACATGTTTCACAGAGAGAAAAAAAGTCAAATTAATTTTTTTTGTAGGAGAAAAAAAAGAATAATAATTTTTTCCGGGCTTGAAAAAAAAGAACAACACAAGACACTCTCAGTATGTATATGAGTCTCTCGTTTTTTTATTTATTTTTGGGGGGGGGGGGGAAGTGGGGGGCTAAAGGAAGATGGGGGTCTTTTGTGTATGGACTAATTTGACAGCTGCCGAAATGACATGGGAACCTTATGACAGGCCATGTTCCTCCCCTCTTGCTCTTGTGTATAATCTAATTTGAAAAACTTTAGTGTTCTATGTCAATAGACACGCACACAGCACCACATAGTTATTGTAGATACCTTATGTATTATACAAAGAGAGATAAAGAGCGTCTCAAGTTGACTAAAACTTTTTTCTTCTTTTTTACACAGGGAAGATGCACTCTTAACTTTTTCTTCTTTTTTTTCCAAAAAAAACCCGGCACAAGTTCCAACTTTTTTTTTCAGCAAAAAAGCTCAAAAAAATGTATAAGCCAACGTTCAACTTTTCAGAGAGATGAGGAAAAAATACCAAAGACAAGTCTAATAAGATTCCACTCGATCTCGGAATTTTTTTTGTTTAAATTAAAAATTCACACACTCAAAAAAATATCACTTGAAAAAAAGAAGAAGGCGGAGAGGGGAAAAGAGAGTCAATTTAAATTTTGACTTGCAAACAAACAAGTGGATTCTTTTGATATAGTTTTTTTATTTATTAATTCTCCAACAGATCAAAGATGACTTGAGTTGGAATTTTTATTCGAAGTGAAAGCAAAAAAGAGATTTTTTTTCAAAATAGGATCTTTTTAGTACAACAGATTCTTTCATTTTTTTTCTCTTGACCTTGATCTTTTCCTTTTCACTTGTTTTCACTATTCTTTTTTTGTTTTGACGAAAGCCCTACTGAGACAGAGAATTTTTGTATTTGTTAGTCACAACAGCTGCTTCGTCCCTTTCTCTTGCCTTTCTCTTCTCTCTGTTATTCAGTCTTGACAATATTTTCTTGGTAGAGGGGAGGCTAAGAGATTAAATTGTGTTTTTTTAAAGACGTTTTTTTTGTTAAAAAAATATTAAAAAGATACACCGTCCATGATTCTTAGGAGTATGATGATGTGAAATGACAAGAAAAAACTACAAAAGGTTTTCTCCTCTTTGGTTCTCCTTTCCCTTGTTCTCAAGGGGATTTTTTTTATTTCTCATGGACACACAGAGAGAGAGAGAGAGAGAGAGAAAGTCTGTAGAGACCACACTACATAGACACTTTTTTTTCTTTATAGAGAGTTTACAAAGAGAATGACTAGAAGATTCTCATCACCACCAACCACCACACCATTCCCTGTATAAAATATAGAGATACACAGTCACAAGAAAAAGAAGAGATGGGGAGACGGAGTCACATGAGCTGTGGGCTGGTTTTATCGAAAATATGGAAAAAAATTTTTGTGAAGGAAAAAGCAGGCTAGCCACAAGCGCACGGCACAACCGAGCGAGCCAGGATAGAGCCGACAAATGAAAGCACCAACCACTTTTTCTATGGATTCTCCTCTCTTACTTTTCTATCTTTCAACTCTTGCGTTTCTCCTTGCTTTCTCTCTCTCTCTCTCTTCGTGTGGTTGTGCGTCTGCTAACTATCCAGTCAGGCAGCATTTTTTATCTCCTTTTTTTCTACAGATTCTCCCTTTCTCCTTTATAGAACGTGTTCCACGTTTCTTACTCTGCTTTTCACTATTTTTTGCAAGCTTCAGCACGCTTTCTCCTTGTCTCTATCCTCACTTTCCCTTTTTATCTTGTTTCCTCATGCTCTAGAAAAAAAGGATGAGCCTCAGTCTGGTTGTGTCATAGTAAGAAAGAAAGGAGAAAGTAGAGAAAAAAAACTCCACCTGCTGCTACCTTTCCATATGCTCTACATGTGTCTCCCTTTCTCCTTTCAAAAATAAGAAAAGAATGTATAGGTATACAATGTATATAGGACAAGAGAGAAAACATGAGGAATCTTGTAATGGATAGATGGTTTGGTGGAGGGTGATGGGACCAACGAGTATAAAATTTCATGTCAGTTCATGTCAACCTCAAGAGGTGCGACTCATGTAAAGGGGGAGGGAGAAAGTTTGATGAGGCTTAAAAAAATGTACACAAGGAATACTTATCATTTATGAAATGTGTTTAATATAAAAAATAATAGATAGTACATTACTACTTACAACCATAGTCTCTCTCTCATAGACTCGTCATGTATTTAGTGTGAGCATGTGAAGAGAGGCAAGGGGACCGAGTGTGTGTAAGAGGCTTAGACTAAATCCAATGGTCGTATCCATAAAGCCTTTTTTTCCAACCATCTCCATTGACTCAAATAGTGGAAACCAGTTGATTGTTATGAGAGTGGAGAGTGAGTGTACGGGGAAAAAATTAAGTGTACATATGGGGGAAAGTACGAGAGAGAGAGAGAGAGAGGGATGGACAAAAAACCTTGAGCCAGGAGCCACAAGCAGATTAGTTATTTGCACTCGACGATTGGCTCGAGGAGAAAAGATTGCTTTGTGTTTTCACTCTACTTTCTCTCTCTCTCTCTTTATGTACCTCTAGACTGGACAGGAAGAGATGGATGAATGAGCTTTTCCTTTTTTGATTCATATTACATCATGTTAGTGACCATCATGGCAAAAGAAAAATACCTTTTGTGGTCTCTACTTTTTTTGATATAGATCAGATCAAAAGTATCAAAATTAATAGAGGGAAAGTACCCCATTAGGAATTAAAGAGGAGCTCAAGCTCAATCACTGTGGTTGGTACACATGAGGGGGAAAGAGTGATAATCGATCATTTAAAATTTGAGGATAATTTTCAGTATTATTTTTAAAAAATAATATTTTAAATTGACAATTTAATTGTAATTTTATTAAATGAAATAGAAATATAGTTCATTTATTATTTAATTTAAAATTGACTCAAGATAGAAAAAAGAGGTCAATCTTATAAAACAAAATGATTTTCTTGGAAGAAAAATTAAAGAGAGAGTAAAAAGGTAAAGTGTTGATCTGTTTACAAGTGTCGTAAAATTGTAAGGTTAAAAGCTGACAAGGAAAATTGTCAAGAGACTTTTTTTGAAATTAGACTGAGACACAACACAACATCACATTAGACATTAGCTCTTAACCAGAACAAAGAGGGAGGGATTACCACAAAAACCCCAGGAAAATTCCAATGGAGAAAGTCAATGCTAATCATGCGTTAGTGCCCCGGCCTCATGAGAATCCAATATGGAGTGTCTGTCTACAGAATTCCGAGACATATTGTACAGATTCACCATCCCTATTAGTACAAGTACATGTACATCTATAACTTATACATATATAAGAGAAAAAAACCTCCTCCCAGTAGGGCATTGTTTGTCTTGGTCAATTGTGTTTTTCTATGTCAACCAAGACGATGGATCAAGAAGATGGAGGAGAGAGGGGGGTTATAGAGACGTTGTTTCACTTTGATGGAGTTGAAACCGGATTATCTTATGAGTCTGGGATAGTAAATATACCAAAGAAAAAAAAAAAGTCGTTCAATAAAATGAGAAGGTTGGGTAGTTTGGGTAGTTGTTAAAAAAACATGTTTTTATCTCGTAATGACGTGGCTATTCTGACATACAGATACTATATAAATTCTAGTCCAGTCCCAAAGGAGTCTTATTTTCTTTTTTCGGTGAAAGCAAGATAGAGAAAGAAAATATTCTAAACTTGGATTCCCTCCTCTCTCTCTCTTTCTCCAATATTTTGTATAGGTTGGACAGATGAATTATTGTGAGTTGAAGAATTTGAGAAGCCATGATATAAATTTCATCCATTTTCCATGTAAAGGAAATTAGAGATTCCTAAAATGTGCAAATCATTCAAAGCAACAGGAGAGAGAGAGAGAGAGAAAGGGGGTTTTCATTTACAAATTTACATAGTACAATATATAGACAACTTTCACTCTATAATATTTACATAATAAACACTCCCTTTATTCTTTTTTTTCCCTTTTGTATTAAATTGCACCACAAGAAATTTGGCAATGAATATTAATAGTGGGAGACGGGGAGAAAATATTTAAAATTTAAAATTTCACTTTCTCTCTTTATTTTCACTTCCATCAGAGAAAGAAGGGGGAGGAGAGGAAGATGGCCATTGGAATTGGAACTTGTGGCACGAAATCCGATACATCCCTCAGTATAACATTCGCTTGACTCTCTTTTCCATTTTCCAACACACAGAGAAAATCCTTTCCAAGGGCTGTGTCTATCTATTCCCAGCCACCAGCTTTCACTCTTCCACTGAACAACAAGTGCGAGTTTGCGCTTCACCAAGAGAGAGAGAGAGATTATATACAGACATTTCTCCATGACCTATAGAACTTTCTCCATGTGTAGAAATGGATGGATGTACATACATATAAAGATAATGATAAAACTCTTCAAGTGAATACTTTGAGAGACTGAACACAATACAGAATGACAGTGTTTGTCGAGTTTTGGAGGATGTGGAGAGAGAGAAAGGCATCTGACTTTCTCTCTAAATTTGTGTGTACATCCCAAATGTCTGAATGTATGTCAGCTACGTAATCAACTCCTCAGAGATGCAGAGAGAGAAAGAGATGCAATATCAGTTCTATAGCCTATAGCATGGCCAGAAATATCTCTCCCTTGTATATTAACTTGTTGTTGTCTTGTCTTTTGTATTTGTAGAGAGTCAGAGCCAAGTATCATTTTATTTCAATAACAAAAACCCCTCTCTCTCTCTTAAAATACGACAGACTAAATTATTGTTTTTGTCTGGGTCATTCCAATATTTTTCATGTATCAAATTCCATATTTCAAAATAAATATTTTTTTATGACTGTCAAAAAAATGTTCCATGTAAATGTGACTGTAGAGAGAGAGAGAGAGGTGATGACGTGAAGACAGAAGAAAATGACATTGAGCATACATTTATATTTGTCTATTTTGAAGAAGATAGGCCTAAAAAAGAAGGAGATCAAATGAGATGACAGTTGCTGTGAAATGGAACCCAGTCTAGTTTTAATACCAAGGCTATATATACACAGTACACAAGAGACAGAAAAAAATAGAGGGAAGGTGAGATAGAGATCCTAGAGCTAGCCAGATGTGAAATTTTCTGAATCTCACCGTTGAATCCTCCCCTTCATTCGAGTCACACACAAACACAGAGATGCGTTATGGAGAATGGAGGTAGTCCTTTTAGAGCTCTCAATTTCAAGCCTCTCTCTCCTTCCCGAGTTTTAACGAGCTAAAAGAAGAGAAGGAGAAAGTGGAAGACCTTCAAAACTCTCTCTCTCTATACTTTCCCTTGTATTATACAGTATAATATACAACTTACCTTGTATATTTTATATGAACGAGGGAAAGTAAAGAGCTTCTCTCTCTCTCTCTCTCCTCTCAGAAGCCAAGGAGAAAGTGAAGAAAATTATATGACTTTCTCTCTCTCTCTGTCTATACTTATTATACGGATCGGGATCTTCCTTGCACTTACATTGTACCACTCGACACGTTGAGAAAAATCTGCTTTTTTATTACTATTACCCATTTCTTCAACACATGTCCATCTCCATAGTAAATGGAGCGTGTCTATATTATTAAAATAGTGGGGAGAGGATGGTAAAATATAAAACATTTTCTCCTTTCTCCGTCTCTAATTCCACACAAAAAAAATTTCTCTCTCTCTCTATATAGGGAACCCAATACGTAAGATCAGTTTCATTCCTCCAGCCGTTGACGAACACACGACACACACTCCATTTTAAACCCACCCCACCCCACCACCCCTCCCTCCCCATGTACATGTATGACGGATGAAAGAGGGAGAAGGATATTAATGGAAAAAACGCATTGCATTTTGATTCAATTTTTTTTGCTTGACACTAATACCTAATGCACTTTGAGTGCGAGAGAGAAATGTGAAATACTTTTTAGAATTTATTTACATGGAGAGTACATAAAAGACAAGATTTTTAGTTTTAAAAAATTCTATTAGCTCCAAAAGTGAGAAAGTAGGAAAGGGGGGAATATTACTATGGGATATTTAACAAGACAAGAAGGCGAGTCTGGGGATGGACGGGTCGTTGAGACGAGCAAGTGAATAAGGGAAAAAAATTGAGGGTGAAGTTTGTGTAGTGGCTCAACTCAGTTTTTTACGACACTTTCTCCGAGGTTACCTAACGTCTTTAGTGTATAAGAGGGCATATATATATATATAGATAGAGAGAGTATGTGACATGAGGAGAAAAAAAGGACAAGAACAACATTCAACTTTTTTTTTCTCTCTCCACGCCCAACTTTTACCATCCACTATCCCCTATTTTGTGTATTCCCATCTCCACACAAATACAATTTTTTTGTCACTCACTATACAGACTTAAAAATTCTAGGATACTGAATCAAGGGAAAGTAGGAGAAAAAGTTTTGGAAAAAATATTCCATGTATTTTTGAACCATGGAGAAAGTTGAGGGAATGTGGAGAGACTTTGACTGGGATGAAGATAAAAATATGTATGTATATATATATAGAAGAGTACCTAGTAAACTTTTCATTTTCTAATCATAAGCTTTAGTTCTAAGACTGTATTAGAGAGAGAATCTTGGAAATAAAGTTCATTAAATCCTTCGTCCTGACTGACTGACTTTCTCCCTCTCTCTCTCTCTCTCGTGTACTTTCCAAGTAATCAATGCCTGTTACATATTCATGATCTCAGTGATGATCGTACAATGCCAATAACATTGAATGAATTATGTACTGCCTCATATATTTTATATTCTCTCTCTCTCTCTATTTTTCAACACTGTAGTCTTTTTCTCCAGGACTTTCTCTTTTCAAATATCCATAATATTAAATATGCACCCACCTTTTTGGTTTCTATTTTCCCTCAATGTTCAACAAAATTACTCAATTTAATTGGATTACAATTCAGGGGAAAGTCCCAACAGAATTGTACAGTCTTTAAAAAGAGAGGAGGAGGTGAAAGTCAATATCAAGTGTAGGGTGGCATATGGCAAAATGTAATTTGAAGGGTATAAAGTTTAACAAAAATTACTAAATAGACATTTTCTCTCTCTCGTTATCTATAGGTTGCTACTAGAATCTAATGAGTCTACATCTCTATTTTATTCTAAGCCCCCCCCCCTTCTCTCTCCTCACCGCCACATTTATTTTTTTTAAAAGACATTTTCAAGTGTAGAGAGGGGCTCTCTAAAAAAATTCTCAGCACGGCTCTTCCTCTGAGCTTTTTTCCCGTGCTCTCTCTCTTGAAAGTGAGCAAGAGGAATATAAATATATTTTTTTTAAATATTTCTCATACTTAAGCCCTCTCTCTCTCTCTGTGTCTCTATAACATAAACCTTAAATTTGTATAGGCTTAAGTTGGCTCCCAAAAGGTAAATACAGATTTGTATACATAGTACAAGGTCTCTACAGTAAAAGAGAAGCAGGAGAGGTTGAAGCAGAGCCACAAGAGTAAAAAAAAAGTGTAGTGTGTATTTTTTTGAATAGCGAATTTTTTTTTGAGCTGTTGGCATCCTTCCCTCTTGATATGTAGGAAGATACATTGAGAATACTAATCGTAAAAGAGTCCCATGTGAAAGAGATTTATATTTTACAGGTTTTTTTTTCAGGTCAAACCCATACCCATAGAGTTTAGACTTTAGTGGGTTAGATATGGAGAATACTGAATAGAACGAGTGTAATTCAACTGAGGGGAATTATTTTAGATAGATTTTGTGTGTGGAAAACCCCCCTTCCTTTTTTTATGGGAAATGGGGGAATATTACTTGTAACAAACAATGTGGTCACTCGGACCATTCACCATCACAATTCACAATCGACGGTCTCATAGCTTCGTCGTATCATGTCTGTACATGTATAAAAAACTAATTCCTTGTCTATAATGAATGTAATTTACCCCCATTTCTTGAATCAATTCAAAATCCCAACCTGTGCCACACTAGGAGCCTGTCACCGCAAAACTCTTCGATGCTAATGAGTGTAGCCCATAGAAGTAGAGGGGGAGGAGGAGGAGGAGGGGAAAGTTAATCTGAAATTCAATACTCCAAATCACAAACACACAAATTCAAGTACGGGTATCTTGTCCACTTTTCCCATGTTAATTGAACGGAAAGAGTTTCTGGTTCTGGTTCTGATTCTAGTTCATGAGTCTCATTCAATCACTCCATCGGTTTTTTATGTGTGCTGATACTATGCAAAGATAAAAAACTAAATTTGGGCTTTTTTTTGTTAGTAAAGTAACAGTAAAAAATTATTTTTTATTGAATTCACTGTAAAAACCTTGACTCTCTCTCTCTCTTTTTCGTATGCATTTCATCTTGAATCTCCACTCTTCATTGACCATGTCAGTGAGAGAATTTTATTAGAGTAGTTTTTTTTTGTTAAGTGTGTCAGTAGAGTTGTTGTAAGCTAAAAAGATTCGGGATTATATTTACCATTTGCCTCGAATGCTTGTACAGACCCTCTCTCTCTCTCTGTGTTTTTTTATTGAATCTATAAAAGTCAAGCTTATAGATTTCCGTTTGGAGGTTGAGGTTTCTTTTTTTGGGGGCTGTTTAAAATTTTGTGTCTATGTAGACAAAAAAAAGGAATCAAAAGAGGGCTACAAAATTTCCACACTTTGGACACGTTTTCCCTCTCTCTGAGCTAAAATAAAGAGAGAGAGAGAGAGACAATGATATAATAATATGGAGTTACTCAATAAATAAATATACATCTACATAGTATACCCATCCTATCCAAAAAAATTATTTATTGAATCCTTGACTAACCTTACCCTAAGTACACGTATTGTATCTGTAATCTGTACAGATACATAATCTCTGGCTTGTATCTGTACTATAAGAGGAAAAGAAAATGACGGTAAAGTTTACCATAAAAAATTATGAGACTAATAAACTAAACGTGTGTATGTGTATAGGGAGCTGTTATAAAAGTTTGAATTTTTTTTTGGCTTGATATTAAATACATAATCTCAAGTTTAATAGGTACATAGTAGTAGTAGAGACCTAGGGAGAATATAACTATGGTGAGTTCATTATCATTATATTACTATTTATTGAAGAAACTTATGAAAACAATGGACTCTATTTTTTTGCAACATTGCCTTCCCCATGAGAGGCATTTTTTTTGGAGGGAGAACTTTTGATGTCAAGTTTGAAGACAGAGAAGAGGAGGAGGAGAATAAACGGGAGAGGAAAAAGTTTTACTCATTCCTCTGAGCTACTTTATGTACAAACTCATTAAAAGCGTACATAATGTAGAGAGTCTATGAATACGTATTACTATTATAGTTGCCAAAATGCTAAAAATTCACCATTCGCCGCCTTAGGCTAAACTCTCTTCTTGTGTCTTGCAAAATTGTACTCTCTCTCTCTTTGCTGTGTCTTAGTAAATTTTTGACTAGTATTGGTTTACTGTGCTCTGTGCCTTGAAAATTGGAAGTTGTACAGATACAAAATAAGTTTAGAAAAAAAAAGTTTGTGTTTTCGAGTCTCTCATTTTTTTTGAATTGAATTTATTCAAACATTTTAGCTAATGAGTAATTTTCTTGCTCCTGTTTTTTTTAAAAATGTTGATTTATTATTTGTTTCGCTAGTCATGAGTTTTTTAGTGTGAATTTTGGAGTGAAATAAAAAGTAATTTTTTGACAAGCTTGATATTCGTGGGGAAAAAAAGTTTTATCCAAAAAAAGGAAACAGAAAAGCTACAACTACAATGAGTTTTTTGTATATTTCATGTTACTTTGTTGTACAGAGAGAGACATGTAAGATTGATACTTTGGACAGACTAGGGAGTTGAGTGTAGAAAAAAATAGAGTCTAAATTTAAGTTTTCTTGTGTAGAAAGTATGAGCGGGTTTTAGGTTCTACAGAGATTTTTGTAGAACTCAAGATTCTGATGCAGGTTCAACGTACATCTTCTTCAAGAAAAGCCCGGAGAAAAAATGAACGGGAGGGGGGACAGGCTTTTCTTGGACAATGTACAGATTTGAGAATTACTGAGACGTCTTGGAGAGTCAATGCAAAATTGTGGATAGTGGAACAGTTGAAGAATGCTACAACTTTATGTTTAGGTTATTATTTCAACAATTTTATGACCCTTGTCATGTCTGATTAAGATCAATTTAATGGTTGTCAAAAATAATTTAGAATACAATTAACATTTTTATTTAATTAATGGCATTCTCTCTCTCTTTCTTTTGTACAGCCATTACATGTGCCATCGCTTACTTTTGTAATACATCCAATTTATTTGAATACTCAACCAAATTCTCTCAATTAACTAATGCTGAGAGAGAATTGATGCTCCCGACTGATTTTGTAAGACAATGATAATTGTACTTTAATTTTATGGAAAATTTCATGAATTTGACCTTGTGACCTGTACATTTATGTTTGTATGTTTAGGCATTTCGATATTCTTTCTACAAAAAAATTGCTCAAGCAGAGTCCTACCTGGCTGGTCTTAGACTGATTACAACAGATCATCACAAAGATGATCATGAATCAACTGCTAATAGTTTTCAAAGACATTCATTGTCTCCAGAGGTTAATTAAATTTAAATTAAAAAAGAAATAATTTACTTTAATGAGTAATATTATTTTTTAGGCCATTTTGGGTGGTGGATATCACATGATGAAAATATTGACAGATTGGACAGGTTGGCCTCAAACAAATTGTTATGGACGTGAAAATTCTTTAAGATGTTCTGGACTTGGTGACCCACTCCATTTTTATTTCAAGTCCATTTGGTTCCTTGAGAGTTTTGTTGTGGTTTTCATATTTTTTCTTGGAATTCGATTCGGGTAATTTTTTATTTGACTTTTTTTTGTTTGAAAATTCTCTGACATTAAAATGATAAAGAAAAACTTTTTCTTTTAGTGAAAACTTGTAATTAGGGAAAGTAGTTGTATGCACACAAATATTTAACAGGGAAGGTTTAACTTACCTTTTGATCAGCTGGACGACTCAAATTTCTCTAGAGAGAGAGAGAGAGAGCATGACATTCTCATCTATGAAATTCAATATTTGTAGTCTCCCTATTATAAAATATTATTACTATGAATATTAATAATAGCCTTCGTTATGTATACATAATGTTATATTATATAGAGGAAAACTTTTTTTTTGCAAGTACTTGTTTGAAACTCATACATCATCTGACGATGAGAAAAGTGTTGCAAGTTAAAATATAATTATTGTGAAATCTTACGAAGAGAATATTTTACACTTTCTCAAAATTCCTCAAGTTTCGAAATCTAAAACCCTGGAAAAGTGTGTACACTCAATATACTAGTTACTAATTAAAATTTATTGGTTCTACTTTAAACTAAAAAGTGAAGTATTATATTATTTAAATTATGTTAACTTTTGGCATTATTAGAATTTCAGTATTATTTATTATTTTATTATTGGAAAATGTTAATTTTCTAGAAAGTCTGTTTTCGGTGGCCTTGTCTCTTGTGCTTTGTTTACTATTTTACATCCTCAGGTAAGAAAAATTTATTTTTTTAAAATAAATATTTAATTTAAATTAATTTTAAATGTACTAAATTAAACATTAATTTAGCGATCTAATTATGAATGGCTATTTCCCCATCGTGATAAAATGGGTTGGATTCTTGTCTTCTGTCAACTTTACTGTGTCTCCCGGACCGTATTTTGTCGAGGGCATCCTCATTGGAGTTCGGTACATAATTTTTATGAAAAATAAAATAAATTAGTGAAAATTAAATAGAGACAGAGAAATATCTTTGAAGACTTTGAAAATGACTATAATTAAATTAATTACTATAAATGTACACTTGACTAAATAACTTTTGGTTTTGATAAACAGACTGTGAAAATTGGAGTTTGTAATTTACTCCTCATTCTTGGATGGAATACAGAAGCCCAATGGCTTCTAACTTCACAAATTCTCATCATTGCAGTTCTACATATTTTTGGTTTCTACAGTAGATACGTCACATCCCTCATTATTTTTGGTGGAATGGTACGAGTAAAGCCCTTAAAAATAATAATTTAATTTTAAATTATTAAAAATTAAATAAATATTTAATTTTTAGACTGGCTGGCAATACGCAAGTTTAGTCTCACACGACACATCATTTCATCACTGGTCATTCTTCTTGTACACAATAATGGCGACAGTCATCACGATATTTATTTTGGAACCAATATTGGATTGGATTTTATGGAAGAAAATAGAAAAATGGACATTTCTTCGACGAACAATACTTTTGGTTACTCTTCAAATTGTTCTCATTTCAGTGAGATGTGATTTTGGTGAAATGTTTTCTTTTCTAGAAGATGTAAGTTTTTTGATTAAAATTCCTCCAAACAAAATAATTTATTGTAGCTCCCCTTCCCTCCGCTTTCTCTACTAAATTCCAGGAAAATTAATATTTAAGTACGATAAAATATTGAGAATTTAAACAAAGTTAATAATTACTTGAAAATCTCTCTTATAATCAAGTTGTATCAGTAGTGGATAGAGTAATTAGAAGATGGTTTAATCACGACAAAAACTTTTTGAGACACAAGTCTTTTATAAAAGCTCAGGATATTTCATTCTTGTACACTGTACAGATATAGATGGGCTATAAAGAAATATTTATATACTGTTAATATAGTAGAACATTATACAAGAGAGAGAGACAAACATAAAACAAAGGGAGGAGGAGAGAGGCTTAGAGGATCTTGGTTGAGTAAATAATTTTCTGTGAAATTGAGGTTCTTGTGTAAACATTTACTCTTGTTCTCCTACTTCACTCTTGAATTAAATGTAAGCTCCTCCAACCCCATAGCATTGACTGTACAAATTGGTAACAGAAAATTTTTTTCTACACCAAACAACACTTCATGTAGTTTAACACTGTATTTAATTAAACACTGTCCTCATTCCATCAACCAATTTTTTGTTGAGACTACAATCTATCTGTAAAAATGTCTAAAAATACAAGAGAATTTTTTGATCCTGTTTTTTGTTGATGACAATACAAAAAAATAAAAGAAAACAATTTAACTCACCTTTAATAATGATTGTGATGGGTTTCTCTATTGTTGTTAGAGTCGTTTCCCTTTAAAGATAAATATAATGGAAGAAGAGAGAGAGTCAACATGGGGAGACATTGCTCATCTATCGAGTCAACTAGAAAAACAAGATATCAACACTCGTTCAATTCTTCAGTCTTCCATGAAGGAACAACAAGACAAGTTTTTTGTCAATCAAAATCCTTTCACTGGTTCTGACTCGGATCCTCTTGACGGAGGAGAAAGTCAAGATGGTTTGGAAGAAAGAGTTGATTTTATGCCCGAAAGGATAAAAAATATTTTATCATTACAGTTGACTGAATTTCTTCGATCCTGTCTCCATTCTCAAGCCAAAATATCTTTAGGGAAGTTTCTGAGTAAATATTTTTTTCTCATTTTGGCTGCCATGTACACTCTCATTGTGTACAGTCTCATACCCTGGGTCATGTCAAAACCAAGGTAAATTTATGAGTCTCAAAAGACTCGACCTTATTATACTACTACATGGATTTATATTAAATGATGAGCATCTCTTTTCCTTAAATTTTATAACCCATCATAATCCTTAACGCTACTTTTCCCATCCCCAGCTGCTACACCTACACCCTACACGTAAACCTAAATTTCACATTGAACAAGCCCATCATGCCACAATGTGATGGTAATGGTAGACAGTGTAAAAAATGATTTTTCCATTTAAATCTCTATTTTCAGAGGAGGAAAACATGGGATTTTCCATTTTCAACATGAGGACCATGAAAGGCTGATTAGAGAGAGAGAGGAGAGAGGAAAATGGGATTTCTCTTGGGTTTCTCTACTTTCTCTTTATAGAGAGAAAGAGGGGATGGACGATGGAGAGAATTGCCGTTGGAGTTGCTTCATAATTTACCACATTGTACAGACTGGTTTCTTTGGTATTTTTTGTATGTCTTTGGATAAAAAAGGTTGGGAGATTTTCTTCGTCTCTCATACCTCCCTGATCATCTCACTTCTTTGTGACTTTGAGGTAAGTTCAATATATGTACAGACAAATCGATGTGTTCCTTTTCTTTTCAATTCATCCATCACACTAATACGAGGACTGTGACTGTATGTAATCTCTCATTTTGTTTTGTTTTGTGTCCCATTGGATTTTCTATCTCACAATTCACATTCAATCACAAGAAACTTTGAGTAATTAATGTTTCTTTCTTTTGTCTACAGTCTTGTGATGATGAAAGACAAGACAAAAACCCAAAACATTTTTCATGTGGAGTCTTTTGCTATGCATCAGACGGAGACTCCTTTCATGTTTTTCACCTGCTGTCATTTCAACATTTCTTCCATTCCCTTTATTTTTGTATTTTCTAGTCTCTGTCTGTAATTTGACTTGTCACAGTTAAAGTTGAATGGAATGAAGAGTAAAGAATTTTTTTTTGAGGTACATCAAATAATTTTTGTGACATTAATTAATGTTGTTTATATTTGTGTATGTTGGCAGAAAATAAAACGGACTTTGAATCAATGTCGATTCACCTACGTCAATCATTTACATTTTGGGTTCATAGTTGTCATCATTGGAATATTGGTGGCAATTAGTCGAGTTCGGTTGAGTCAAATGTATCAAAAGTCACGAGGTATGTCCTTAATTTAATCAAAAAATTTGCATGTGTGGTGGTGAGGTTGATGTGTAATTTAAATTTGATGGCTAAAATTTATTTTGAAGGACATTTTGAAATTGGAAACCCAAAAATTGCAAGTTTGCTAGAGGCTCATGAGTGGGTTAAATTGAATACAGAAAACTCAGCAAAATTTACAGGAGTGGACAATTTGATGGTCACTCTTGACTTGGCAACAGAGAGACACTCTGTCAATCATCATTTAACAGTTCATTCATGGGCTAGAGAGAATGATCATTTTGAGTTTTATGACAAAGTCTCTAGTGAGACAAAATCACGTAGGAGAGGAAATCCTACAAGAGAAAGTGGAGAAAAAGATGTGGATGTGGATGAGAGGATGATGGAGAAAGTAGAGTCTACGAAATGGGATGGGATGGGAGGAAGTGTAGGATTAAATTCAAAGCCTTCATCATGGGGGAATGGCAAGAGTTCATGGACAATTCCACATGAAGATGAAAGTGAAATTGTAGTGAAAGATGGAGGAGGGATGAGGATGACGAGTGTCCTCACAGAACGGGAAACTAAAAGTCTCAAGAAAATTTACTCGCTCTTTAACCGTTGGGAATCCCTACAAGACTTTCACCAGGGTCTTGTATCTCTCAATGTTAGTTACTTGATGCTCAATAGTGAACAGTGTGCAACCAAGCAGACTTCCTCCCACTTATCAACCACTACCAGTACCACTATTACTCCATCCATAACTTTGTCTAACCGAATCCAAAACGGAGCTTCCAAAATCCCCGTTACCACTTTACACAAGTCTCATCCGTCTTCTGGTGAAATCTTTGTGGAGTCTTCTTCTCCCAAAATCCTTCAACAAAATTCTCCTAGTTGGCAATGGAACTGGCAGGAGGATTCCGGTCATAATAGTCCAAGCTTTCTCCCATTTTCAAAGTACATTTTTAACAATATTTTAAGTATATAATTATAAAATGACTCGCTTCAATCTTTTGGCAACATGTCATCTTACCGGTGACCTGTATTTGACATTTTTTCCACAATTTAAAAGTCTACTTCAGTTAATGTACATGCTCTCAATCTGGACGAGTGTATAAAAGTAGATTTTAAAAAAGAAAGTTGTAGCTTCTTTTTATCAACTGAAATTTTATTATTTGGAGAATTTCAATATCTAATACCTATAAATCCAGTCTTTTGGGAAAAAGTCACAAAAATAGAGTTTCAAAAATATATAAAAAGAGTCAACATCATGTCAAGATATTTTAGATATATTCTCTCTCTTTTCTTTTTTGACAAGAAATACAATTTCCATACTGACTTGAACTTTTTGAACTTTCTTTTTTTTGTATTAACCAATATTTTTTGTGATATGTATAAATTTATTTCATTCCAGGAATTGTGATCTCGTTCACTTTTTTGATTTTGTCGAGAGAAAGAAGGTCATAAATGGAGCGATGGAGCAACAAAACTTCAAATCACATGAAAACTCTTTGACTCTCAAAGATTTTGACTCAAATGTCAAAGGATCATATCAACGACGAGGAGTGTTTCATCCTAAAATTAATGAACGTCAGGGAGATGGAAAATCCAATGAAGCGGAGGAGAGTGGAGAGGACCAACCTACACTTTGTTGTCGTCTACTTCATGAAAGAAATGTTTTACCATTCAAACGTGTCTTTCAAAATTCATTTTTTACTATTCTAGCTATATAATCTCTATTATTATATGAAAAATTCTTGTCAAAAAAGGCTGTATAAAATACTCAAACTTTAGGTAAAAATTTATTTTTACATATCATAGTTATATCCTTAATAAACCAATTTAAATAACCTTACAATCACGTACATATTTATTTTGGGCCACCTTGAAGGCATAAACTTTTTGTAGAGGCGATATTCTTGAAACGCGGGAGGACAGTTTTGAAATCGTTGCATCGTCTCTGATTGGCTGGGGGTTAGTTCACGGACAGTGGCTCCTTGTACGTTTTTTTTCTCCTTTGGGTTTGTAATTTTTAGTAAATGGCTTCACAATTAAATAAATAATATAAAAGTGTTTAAAATGACTTCGGTTCCACCAACTGGAGATGTCCCACCAACGCCGGTGTATACAAGCCAGACGAAGGCATACGGTAAAATTGTATTAACTTTAGATAATGTATTATTACCAAAAGAAAAAATATCCCCTACACCCTCACAATTGGATGGCTTGGATCCGGACAGTGAAATGGACCTTCAGATTTTGGGATGTGAACTTATCCAGACATCGGGCATTCTACTGCGACTTCCACAGGTATTTTTTACTTGTTATATTTTTTTTGATGTACTAAATTTAAGGATTTTGATGAGTTGAAAATTTGATATGTATGGTACAGCTATAATGTAATGTATTTCTTTTACAGACGGCAATGGCAACAGGTCAAGTACTCTTTCAACGTTTTTATTATTCCAAGTCATTTGTTCGTCAACCAATGGAGACGACAGCAATGGCATGCATATATTTAGCATCAAAAATAGAAGAAGCCCCACGGAGAATTAGGGATGTAATCAATGTCTTTCATCACATAAAACAAGTCCGATCTCAAAAGTAAGTTCATTTAATCTAAGCTCTTTTTAACTGTGTAGAGATGATCCTCTGATCAGGCCAATAGTTTTGGCGTTAATAATGTTGTATAATAATATGGTTATATAATAATAATCCACAGACATGGACAAAGCCAAGGATTCTATTTACGGCTCCATGAATCACGTGCAGGTTGACAACATTTTGTACGAATTAAAAGGGCCACAAATGTGTTTCGTTTTGTTCTCAGAGTTATCCAGCCATTAATATTGGATCCAGCGTACATTAGACTGAAGAGTGATGTCACCTTGGCCGAGAGAAGGGTCTTGAAAGAGCTTGGATTCTGTGTTCATGTCAAGCATCCACACAAGGTAAGCATAATTTTCCCTTAAGTATTTAAATCTATTTATTATTTATTAATTATTTTTTTGTTTTTTTTGTAATATGTTCAAAATTTGTAGTATGAATGTTGGTTTTCAATTTTTTAGCTCGTCGTTATCTATCTGCAACAACTGGGATACGATAAAAATTCCAAATTTGTGCAACTCTCGTGGTGAGTAAATGTTTCATGTTAACTTGTTTTTGTAATGATCTACTTGTATATATTTATTAACGTGATGATTAATCAAAATTTTGAATTTGTTAAATTTACAGGAATTACATGAATGACGCTCTTCGGTCTAATGGTAAGAAACTTTCTTATTTATGGTCTTTATGTAAAAATGTTCTTTGCGGATTTTAAATAATGAAAACATGTTCTAAAAATTGTATTTTTTTCTTTCGTTACAGTCTTCGTGCGGTTTACACCCGAGTCGATAGCATGTGCGTGTATATTCTTAACTGCCCGAATTTTAAGAATTCCTCTTCCGACTTCACCAGCATGGTACCTTTTATTTGATGTTGCTGAAGCTGACATGCTGGATATATGTTCAACGATTCTTTATCTTTATGAAAGACCAAAGGTAACATTACATTTTGTTCAGATGTTTTTTCTATTTTAATTCTCTAACTATTGTCATTACAAAGTGTGTAGGTATATTATGTCATCATTCAATGAAATTTCGTACATGATTTGATTTATTATTGCAGGTAAATATTGAGAATTTAGAAAAGAAAGTTGAAACTTTAGCACAAAAATATCAAGAATCTAGAATTAAAGCAAAGCCTGGTGCATCTTCCCCTGAAAAATCAACAAATGCGGCCGTGCCCAATCCTACCTCAAAACCTTCTCCAACTAAAGTAGACGTTCAACCCCCACGTCCTAAAGAGTCTGTTGAAGTCGTCCCCCGTCGTCGACCAGCTGATGATAATTATTATGATCACTCTGGTAGAAAATCAAGACGAGACCTCAGTCCACCACCGTAAGTTATAATCGATATTTTGTTACATATTTAATTGACTAGGTTTTTTTTGGATTTTGTAGTAATTTTATCGTTTTGCATCTCCTATCAAAATTGAATGATGTTTTTTTTAACCAAGTACTAAGATAGGTTATTTCTTGTCATTGCTGTCTTGCTAGCATTTAATACGTCGTGATATCTTTACTTGACAAGTCATTGGACATTGTCAAAGCCCTTAAAAATCTAAATCATATGTGCCGAATTTGTATGAACAACCTATCAATTCTTTTGCATTGTTCAGGAAAGAGTGATTATTTTGTCGAGATTTTTTTTTGTTTTTGCTAGACTTACAAATTCGGCATGCATGACAAAAAAAACCTTTGTTTGTTCTTTTCTTGGAAAAGAACAAAATAAATTTCTCTAGAGTCTAGACAGTCACTCATGCTTGTATGGTATATTCTGAATATGTAGATCTAAGAAAATCCGTAAAAGTCCTTCACCAATAACTTACAATGACAGTCCACCCAGGCACAAGCACAAGAAACGGAAGAAGTCTAGGTTAGTCATTCATTAATTAAACAATTTATTTTTATGCTTTCTCGTCCTTCTATCCATCTATACTATAAAATTATCGTATTAATTGTGCCCTTATCTTTTATAATTTATTATGATCGTTTGTTGTTTTAAAATTACGTGAAATATAATATGACTGTGATTAATGTTTTATATGTGCCTCATATATCAAAATGTACAATTAATATATTGTCAACAAAATTGACTTTTATTACAGATATTCAAGCTCAGGATCAAGGTCTAGATCAAGATCACGACATCATGGGGACCGTAGGGATAGGAAGAAAGGGCATCGACATGAGCGGAGCCGTTCTCCTTATTCTTCACCGAAAAGACATCATCACTCTAAAAAGACTCATCATTCATACAGTCATTCACAAAGTAACAGACACTAAAATTTATCATCTTTAACCTGTTGAGTGCAAACTATATTTCACTTTGTGTAAAAAAGAGAGAGCAGTTTGTAACTACTACTCTTTTTCTTTTAAAGAGACAAATATAATAAGGAATTGATAAAAATTATCATATAAATTTAATGTATTTAGGTAGGTATATACCGACATATATAAGAATGGCTGGCTATCTTCTTGTAAGTAATTACTTCATGTTTATTAACTTATTTATTCTCTCTTATATGGAGATGATTGGGAGAGAATTTTACTATGATCATAGGATTTGGATCGTTTCATCACAGTTGCCTAATAGATTTAATCAGATTTATAAATAGTCACTGTAGTTTTGTTTTTGTTGTACAGAAGACAATTTAAAAATAAAATCAATATCAACAGATTTTTTTTCTTTATTTCTTTCAATATTTTGTGAATACAATTTTTAAAAAATATTATATAAATATAAAGCAATAAGTAAATTGCTAAATTATGACTTTCCAATTTCGTGTTTTATTTTAGTCTATATAAATATAAATAAGTAGTTGGATAATAAAAAATTCTTAAGATTTTAAGTTTTAGATTTTTAGTTAATATAAAAAAGGGGAGCTATTTTCTTGCTCTTTTTCTCAAACAAAGTTTGTTTGTGTTATTCAGTGGTGTCTATCGCCGAGCCATATGATTTGAAGCATTTCTTTAATTATTTATAATTATATGTTTTGCTGTACACAATCAATTATCGTTGGTGTATTGTTTTTATGATAATGATGTTATTATAAGAGAAATAGTGGAGCCAGTTTTAAGACTAGAATACGAATGTGTATCAATGTCATTTATTTGTGCTTTTGAGTTGGTGGAGGAAGAATATAAAGTTTTGTTTACAAAATGTCCTTGTACATTTATATAAATTACAATTGAGATACTAAAATAATTCTAAACGACAAGAAATAGAGATGGGGAGGGATTGTAGAAAAGAAACATAAATATTGTATACTTTTCTTATATTGAAATGAATGAAAGCATAATCAACACACATGCTGAACAACTGGATTGACGTAATAAAGTACGACTTCAAGTGTATTCTTCCAGTATTTAATTTACTGTATGGAGAACCAAAAACAAATTATTTCCATTTGCTCAATTAGCATTGATTCTTAATTAATTCATTAGTATTTAGTCCATACACACATTCTCTCTTGAATTAAAGTAAATTCAGGAACACAAAAGTAGTTTGAATCATACTCACCACCATGAGACATTACTCCAGATTCAGTCTAAATTACATGATAAAAAATTCTTTATGACTTTTTGTGCAATATTAGGAGATGACAGGTATTGGCTATTAATTACTTACGCTTTAAAGTCTGTGTCCTCGTAGTTATCATCATCTTTCATTTCTTCTTTCATGAGTTGCTCTGTGTAAGAAATCTCATTGGCTGCTTTGAGTAAAATGGATTGATTTTCTAGTTCATGGTGACGTTTCTGCCAATAGGGTTCCAGTGAAACTCCTATACAAAACAAAGAGGAAACAAATTTAATGAAAAGTTTAGAATGGATGCATTTTTTATTATTATTATTCAAAAGGATAAACTCGAACCATATTTTTTGGCATTTGCAAAGTCTCCTTTAGTGACAGCTATGAAGTCAAGATGTTTTAATTCAGGTAGATAGTGGATCATACAAGCACGATAACCATCTTCCTCTTCAATGGGATTTCCCTGTATTTTTGTATGTGAATGAATATTGAAAACAATTAAAAATTAATTCAGTTAATGGGAATGATTGGTGTTTTTTTTCAGTGTCATCCCCTCCTTACTTACATGCAGTGTTAGTGTGTGAAGCACGGGTAAGCCTTGTAATTTAACAATTTCTGTCATATCAGCAAGAGCATTTCCATGTAAGTACAATATCTTGACATTTGGTATTTGAGCAATCATCTATACATTGAATTCAAAAATTAATTAGTGTAAGTACTCTGACGTGAGTACAGGAATGAAATACAGGTATTGTTTTTTTATTTAAAAATTAATTGAGGATTTACGTCTTCGTCCAAAGCATGGATATGATTAAAAGACAAATCTATCCAGCGTAGCCCCAGTGGTCCACCGTCAAGAATTTTGTACAAGACTCCAACTAAACCTTCTATATTTTCTGTAAATTTTAAAACAAATTTTTACTACCTATTTTCAATGAAAATGAAATAAATGTCTAGTAAATGAAAAAATTAATTGCAGGATTACAATAACTCACCTAGTAAATTGTAACTCAATCTTACACTCGAAGTCTTGTACCGGTCATCCTCCGTTTTTTCAGGAACTGACAAATCATTAGTTTTTTTATTTTACAGTAAAGACTTTCTTTTGTATTGAGGATTTACCTTTGTAATTTCGCTTTGTATTGGGAGGTTCTTGTGAAGTAATAATTTCCTCAATATTAGATAGGAGACAAAAAGAAAAATCTATAGGAGGGGCATCTGGGTAAAGATATGACTCCAGACCTTTTTTACCCCCACCATGACCAAATCGATGTTGGTCACCAATGACCAACAAGCCTGAAACAAAATACTAATTAGTGAAAGGTAGTGAAAGGCAGATTTAATGTCTTTTACTGATTTTTTAAAAAAACTGAAAAGGCAAGAATACGAGGAGACTTGCATAGACCCTTTGAGTCCCTTTAGTCTAACCCTAGCGCTTAAAATTATATTTGTACAATTACACTGTAGAATTCTTACTCATTCGTCTTTCACCGTGAGCACGATATGTTGGCTCATCCGGTTCCTCGTCGTCCTCAACTTTCTTTTTACGTGAACGGCGAGAGCGTTGTTCCTGCTTATTGACTCTTTTATTCTTAAGCTCTCGGACTCCTGTCCGCTTCTGAGTCTCTGCATCATTCAACCGTCCTGAAATACTATCCTTCTTTTTAGCCCCCCCTCGCATCGAGTCATACGTTGCATCCAACAACACCTGTGGAATTTTTGGTCTTTCCACCTCAAAAAACTTGATGCCATTTAAATTCTCCATAATTTATTTCAACTCAATTCAGTGGAAAAAAACGTTTTCTTTTTCCTCAGAGTTTTAATTCATCCATAAATATAAAAGCAGCTATCAGTTTATGGGTAAAATATATTCCATGTCGTGTTGGTCCAATTTTTTTATAGTAATTTTGTAGAGACACTTTTGATTCTAGAGCATAGCATATGATAAAATTATGTATAAACTATATACATGGAAAATGTGATATAGATGAAATTTCTAAAAATATTGTCTCGTCTCGATCGGATCGTCATGTTGTTGGTGACGTTCCGTGTCAAGCTATCTCAATAATCATTCTATACATTTCTACACACACACTTGTATGCCATCCATATGATGATGACAGCCTCAAATAAAGCCGTGACTTTGGGGTTCCTTGTCTAAATGCATTATGTTGATTTGTTATTATATTACTTTCTCCCAGTATCGTTGCTATGAAACCCTTTCCAAACTATTATAATAATGGACATTTTCATTCCATAATTTCACCCACAGAGAGAGAGAGAGAGAGAGAGAGAGAGAGAGAGAGATAAAAAACGGAGCTATAGACTATGCTGGCATACAATGGGCAAATTATATTTTTATATCCTTTCCTTACTTTGTAGTCGTCCTCCAGTCTCAGTTTCCACCCCGCCCCCCCCCCCTGCATGGAGAAAGTCAGGGTATAATCCTAGAACACGAACTATGAAATATTTCACGCTGGACAAAATAATACAAGGAGCTTCTTAATAAGAGTCATACCTTGCCATTATTATTGTTATTGATGAAAAAAACCAGTATTTTTTTCCTGGTAGGTGGTTATTATTAAAATGCTCACCATTTCGGGCCTCATGCCGCTGGTTTGCTTGTACTCGTATCGTGCTAAACAAAGATTTATCTTATTCTTTAGATTTCTTAGACAGAAACAAACTCACTAGCTTTTGTACATGGTAGCAAATGGAGTCATTTTTTTTGTTTGAAATTTTATGATTCAATGCCCTCTAAAACATAATTTTTTGTTGTGCATGGGGTTTGAATAAAATAAAACACAGTACACAAGACACACACAGAGATTTTGACCCGTTTATAACTTTTTATTTTATACTTGTTCTTTCAAGGCTTAAATTGTGTAGAATCAATCGATTGAATGCTGCACAGTTATAAATTAAATCCAAATAACTTTTACAGAAAATCATTCAATATTTAGTTTTAGTATCACAGTAGAGTATTTTATGCGAAATTACATTAAAATTAGTCATTGTTACAATTCATGGAGACACAACTTATCATTTACAAAAGCCATTTTAATAATTGAATAAACAATATCGAAGCATTGCTTCACATTTATGAATGACCATATATTTGAAGAAAAAAAAACTATCACAACAATAAAATAGTTAATAATTCGTATCCCCACAAAAGGCCAAACTCTACTAAAATATGCTATGTATTTATCTCTCTCTTTTTTTTCTTCCGGTTTGTCCTTGATCGTTAGTCGATGATTGTCAACAAACGAACGATCGCTAAGCGGAAAGGCCGAAGTATTTTAAAACTTACTACTTTAGTACATATCATAAATAATGAGAATGATAATAATTATATTCTACCGACATTTAAAGTCAAAAATCAAGAAACGATGTGTAACAGAGTACTATTCCAGAATAATACAAAATTTACACGAATTAATATATATTTCTGTTCTCAAACAGCACCATGAGCAAGACAAAAAAATACATTACGGAAAAATGACAGCAAAATAAGGAGTACATGATGTATTAATTAATGTAAATCATTAAAATTGGTCAATTGACCTTATGGTTTATAATTTATGGATTTGGCCCTAAATAATCAATTGATATTCAATATCAAATCATATATAATTTGTATTTCTACACTCAATTCATATTACTAATTCAATAGCAATTAATTCAATAGTAGGTGTGTGTAACTTTGAAAATAAAAATGTTGGTTACTTAAAAACAGAAACAACAGAAGAAAAAGTACATAAATCAGTTTAAAAATATACCTCAGTCTCAGGCTGCAAAATTCGTAACCTTAGATTATGAATTTCTATTAGTTACTCAAGATTAAGTGTCAACATTGAACTCAAGTCTGTAGGATATCTTTCTTTTTGAGTCCTACTTTTAAAAATATCGATTTATATAGGAAATAATAGATAAACGATTGAGCATACAAATCATTTAAAGCCATTGCTAAACATCACAAACGAAAACTCTAGGAATTGTCATCATCAAAAATTAACCAAACTCCTCACGGTAAGCATTGTAGCACTATCATCATGTAAACAAAACAAAAATATTTTACTGGTTGGTATATAAAGTACACACACACGCACTTATCCTTTATCTTTAATTAACAGTGAAGACAAGAAGGGCAGTCGACGGTGACAGTAACCTTCCGTCTTATTGTTGTGATAAAGGTTCAGTGTTACGCTTGCTTGACTGTCGACGACAAAAAAATATTTTTAAAGTAAATACAATTACATGTAGTAAATTAAATTAACCCTTGGAGTTGTCTACATTAGACTATGGTGTACACTCAACAATTATGAAAATTGATTGGTTGGAAAATCGAGTAGATGTTGGAACTTGAACAAATTTCTCTATAATAATCAATAATAATATTAATTTTCTTAATTCATATATCTAATAGGAGTCAGGAGAAAGTACCTACTACTTGCTACGCATTACTTTTTATTTAGACTAATATAATAATATTGTATCACATGTATGAGTCCTCCTCCTTGATTAAAAATAATAATTGTTAACTTCAGGAAAGACCCTTTGGCCGTTACAGGAAGATAACAATAAGTAATGGGATGGATTCCACTTTTGAAGACAAAATTAAACAGCGAAAAATAAATAATGACATTGGAATAATAAAAAAAATTAATAATAATATTAAATAATTATATTATTTTTATAATTCTTACTATTCGAATTGTGTTTAAAGTAAGACAGCAAGTCCACCCCGTGGTCTTGTATTCACATTATTACGATCACCATTATTATTACCAATTTCATTTCTATCTTGTTCTCTTGTTGAGCTTGGACCTCTAAATTCATTATCAGCGGATGAATGTGGTCCTCTTAAATTCCCTTGGTCCAACTCATTGACTTCATCAAGGGAAGGAGTGACGACGTTGCTTTGATGAACAGTCTGTAACATCTGTACTTGCTGTTCTATAATTGGAGTCTGTGTCTGTGACGCAACCAAAAGTAGTTGACGATTATTTTCAACAAGTTCAAAGTCTTGTTCCTCCACTTCAGGTAGAGGTCCTCTGGTCAAATCTTCCAAGGCCTCTTCTCCATACAAAAGTTCATGACATAATGGACATGTATTTTGAACATACAACCATCTAGAAAAAGAATACACATGTTTAAAATCTCAAGAGAACAATTTTTTTCATCATCCTCTTACAAAAAAATTGAGTCAATTAAACTTACTTTCTCAAACAAACGGCATGGAAAAGATGCTGACAGAGCGTTACTTTGGCACTCTCCATTTCTTTGTAATTAAGGAAGAAAAATATTACTTTTACATGGTACAATTAAGTTTCGCTATACATGTGAGATAAAAATATAAAAACTTACCCTCATAACAAATAGCACAAACATCGTCCTTACGAGCAGCTAGCTGCTCATCTGTAGCATCAGCTAATGACATAATTTTCATTGAAGCTGTTTTACGTTGACAGTATATTTTCCATCCCTTTCGAGCTTCACACCAAATATTAACTGCAAGATGAAATCATCAATTAGAGCCGGGTCAACAATTAATAATACTATTAGGTATTCATGTAAATCATAATTATGAAAAAATGGAAGCCACTTACAATAAGCGTGAATAGTCATCCCAATGGCTCGTATGGCACTGGCAGACTCAAACATAAATATCCACACGGCATTGATGAATAGAAATATTCCAGTTAAAAACTCGGCTACATTCGCCACAGATTTTAAGTAGAATACCATATCTTCATGTGATAATTGGTCTGCTAATTTATCAAAAACACGAGTAACAGTCGCTGGTAAAGTTGCTCGGAAGACATCACCAGATTTTTGCAGTATATCTGGATACTATAACAAGTTTAAGAAAAAGTATTTTAATCACAAATCACACAATTAGCATCAAAATTTATGGCAGCATAAATTAAATTAAACTCATGACATAAAATTACTTGAACTAATTGTGAAAGGTATACCACGGCGGATATAACCAAAGAAATCACAATTTTTATCTTAAACTCAATGGCCAAAGCAAGAACCGCAAGTGACCATGTAGACACTGCACTAAACCGTAATAGGTAAACTGTGGAAAAAATTGAAATGCAAAGAAAGGCCATCGAAATCGAAACCTAGAGAAATGAGAGAAAAAAGTTAATATGTAAGCAACAAATAGGATAAAATAAATTTTTTATCTAGACTCTGTCATACAATTCATGAAATACTTACTGCTCGTATTTGAAGTCCTTGAAATGTTCTAAAAGCGTGCAGAAGTGGAGCAACCTGAGATAAAAAGTAAAACAAATTATTGAAAATGTTAGCTTTACCTATATTTGGATTGTTCGTATTGAATCAAAGAAATTCTTCATTCACACTTACCATCTGGTGCAGAGCATGAAATAAAGCTGTGGCAAGGAGCACTACATTTTTCAGGAGCCGATCCAATCTTTTCTCAGGGCCCTATGGACATTCAAATAGAATAAATTTAAATTATATGAATACCTACATACAAAAAACAATTTATTTGAATGACAAAGATTTACTTACCAACGAAGTCAGTCCCGTTTGTAAGGACTGTAAAAAATAATAATAAAAAAAACTTTAAAATTGTTTCTATAAAACGCTGAAAAACTTCAGCAGTCTATCATTAATAATAATTTATCCAATTGTTGTTGTATTGGCATTTGCCTTTACAAACCTGTTCATAGTAAAAGTATACGGTAATTGTATCATTAATTTATTAAATGAAATTTACTCACCAGAATAAAAAATAAAACTGTAGAGATGGAACCAAAACGATTTGCATCTGTTTCTGAATTAGTTCCCAAGTAAAGAATCCACAAAAGGAATTCACCAATCTAAAACAACATATTAGATGAACATGAGTAATTAAATAAAATTTAAGTCGAAAATTTAAAAAACCACTCACCGAATGGCAGATGACCGACACAGTAACTGTGAGACCCACAATGCCTGTAAATGTTTCGGTGCCATGAGAAATGACGTAGCGAAAGATATGGTCAAGAGACTGATCACAGCAACGAAAAAATGCATCGTACGCTGCTCTTGAGATCCAGAATAGTCGAAAAACTGTTGAAACGTAAAGAACCAATGAAATTAAATATCCTATTGTGACAACTGTGACTATAATATAGCAGAATATCTGCTGCAGAAAGTAACAGAAAAAGTCTTTACCTGTGTTTACTCGAAGTCTTGCACATTCCACTTGAATTAAATGACTCAACCCGTACTCATTTTGAACTCGTCTCGTTTCCTTCCATGACTAGTTAAATCCAAATTCAATAATTCATATTCAAAAACCATCCATATTCAAATCAAACAATTATTTATAATTAGCTTTCCAAGGTAGTGACTGACCGAACCAAGCAAAAGACACCATTTAAAGAATGCATAGATGACACAAGAAAATGAAACCTTGGTCATTAATTTTAATTTAGTTTTACCTGTGTGAGAAACGAGACAACTTTGGGTGCACACGCCCACAAAGAATTTTGAATCAACAAAACTAGGAGAAGATAAACTGAAAACAAGAAATCAAACGTCAATTATTCTAAATCTATGCAATGATCGCTCAATATCTGACTTACTTTTTAGCCTTGAGAATCTCGAGACTTTTTTACACTTAATAATGATAAAACAGAGTTTTAGTCATTCTACAAGGCTACCCTATGGAAAGAGTATTTTCCAGATGATTTTTTCCCAAATATAATTAATTTTTCTTTGTTCATAAAACTTTTAAGAACTAAACGTAGAAGGTCACCAATAGGTTCTTTTGTCGTCATTTATAGACAACCTTGTAGAAATTAATGAAATTATATAAAAATAATAATTAGATTTCTAAGGTCTCGAAATTCTCTAGACTAAGCGGTAGTAACACTTTTATGTAATTTTATAAAAAAAATTATAAAAATTGAATTTTTATATAATAGAAATACAAAAAACTAAAAAGTACCCGCAGGCTGCAACCGCACCACTCCAGTTACATAGAACAGAGAAAAGGCGAGGGAGTCTAAAACTGAAGTCAAGTTGGGACTATGTTGTTGATGATCTCCAGGCCAGCAACGAGTAAGGAAAAATAGACAAACTAATCCCGTTCTGAACGCAAGATTACAGAATAGAGTAAACAAGGCATTAGTTGTCCACATGAATGGAATTGGTGCCATTATCTAAGCAAGAAATAATTAATTTTAATTAATTTTAATCAACAAAATGTATACAACTTTTAGTTTCAACAGGAGAAAGTAAATTCAAATATCATATTTATACTAGACTACTTAGTTTATACAAACATTGAATCAAAATGTTATTCTTACGTATGCTAAGTATACTGTCAAAATGGACAGTAGATAAGAATATAATTTTAACAGATTCTCCGTCGATAATAGAAACATTATAAGAGCTGCGAAGAAGACTGAAACAAAAGAAAATATCATAATGAAATCTTACTATTTAGCATATCATTTAATTGTTTTTAATTTTTCTGATGTTAAAATAGAAACTCACCTATGAGACATGCAAACACTTCTCCAATACGTAACAATTCCCATGTTGTATTTTCTCTTAAAACTCGTAAAGCTGTCAAGTCACCAAAATTTAATTGAAAAAGATAGTCTGACTGATTACTACTTCCTATGATACTTTCAGTATTGGGCACATTAGATGACATCAAAGTGGAAGTAGACAAAGCTTCCCAAAGACCCTTAAATGCTGACATGAGGACAAAGTCTCCACCTCCACCACTCTGACTGTGAGATACCGAAGGTAATGAGGACTTGTCTTGAATCGGTGATGAGAAAGCTGATTCGACATAACTTTGATCACTATTAGAAGAATAATAATTTAGGAGAGGATTCACTATGACGGAAGACTGACTAACAATATTCTCACTAGAACTATTTAAAAAATGGTTTTGTAAACCATCACCACCAAAAGATTGATCACTATTATGACTACTAAAACCATTATTCTTGGCACCAAACTTTTCTATTAATTTTCCTCCAAATCCAAAGGAAATTCGGAATACTTCATCAACCATCAATAAAGGTGGTACCCTCAAAATGGACTCACAATAACTGAACATTTTATTTCGGATATTCATTTTTGATGGAATAATTATGGTTGTGGTGATTTTTATTCAAATCAAACAGATCCAACAGATTTTGATTGTGGTGACTGTAATTTGTGGTTTTTTTTCCTGCAACTTGAAAATTTAGCCAAAATGGATCTCTTCCACTTGTACTATACTACTGATGTCGTCGTCGTCGTCACTTAACAAATAAATAAAATTAGTAGTATTTCTTTCTTCTCCTTCATCCTTCAGCCTTTTTTTGTGATTCAAAATCTTCAAAATTTCTTTCCACTTCTTTGTCGAGATTTCGTTTTTTTATACGAACACTATAAAAATGAAATAATAAAATTTTTATCGTGTAATATTATATCGTTTCTATGAAAACTCGAAGAACAAAAAGTTAAGACATTGAATTAAAGTTAACTATGAAAAAAATCTTTTCCCTTCACTACTCTTCATGTTGTTGTTTACCTTCACAATATTATAATGATTATGCAACCTTCGCTTCGATTTCTCTATTATGCGGTCAAGATCATTTATATACACTATTCTCAGTGTAAACAATGCACACACTCAATAATAGATATATACACCAACAGTCCTTATAGACAGTTTCATCACTTTAAGTAACTTTGCAATATAACGATGTAACTTAATTGTCTTTTTGTATGGCTCTGCGGCTCTGCCATTGAAATAATTGTCTGAGAGGGAAATGAAGTTTGAAACTTTTTTTTTTTTGCAAAAACTTTTCCTTTCATTTTATTGTTTTGTAAATATCCACAAAATTAAATAATACTATATTTATTTGCATTTATTTTGTTCCCCGAATTTTGTCTGATTGTCAGTCAATTGTTATACACTTTGTTTCGAATTTGTATAACGTAGAACGACGTCGTCGACGGACATTATTGTCTCAAAATATTTATTTTTTAGAATTATACAACATTTTACATTTTATAGAAATTCTATAATAGAACATGTTTGTTTGTACCAATCAGCTGTATCTGTGTACCGTATAACTTTAATATAATTTTCTTTTTTAGAGAGAAAAAAGTGTCGTCAGTCTACAGAGTAAAGCCAGAAGAAAACAACGAAACAATGGTACATTAGTACTACATAATAGAGTTCTCAAATACATTTGTGAGACAACATTAATGGTAGTGCTCTTTGATTATTTTCCGTCAGAACAGGACTCATCAAGAAAAAATTAAATGCAATATGTGAATCTATATTTATTTATATAAGCAGTTCCAGCTGACATAATTCTTTTTATTTTTGTCTAACGCTCATCCTCTAATTCTCGAACAGTTTCCGGTAGTCGTCGTTTATTTGTTTCAGGTAGGAGAAGTGACAAGAGTCCTGCTGCTAATGAAAATGATGCAAAGACAATCGTTGGATAAGTCTTATTCCCCTTGCCCTGTAATTTTTAGAAATACGAAACATGTAGAATTTTTCACTTTTTTATACCAAGGACAATATTTTTAATTAATTACCAAAAGATCAACAACAAACGGTGCAGTGACCGAGCCAATACGACCTATCATAGAAGCTGTACCGAGACCATATGTACGTAAAAGTGTTGGGAAAATTTCGGTTGCGTACAAATAAACCAGAGCATAGGCTGCGCCAATTAAAAGTTTGCCGATAAGAGCCAATACTACAATTCCAACCGATCCTAAAACAATTATTACGCAATTAAATTAATTGACTGTCCACCACGGGAACTACATGTATGTATGTAATGATTTATGATAGGTAGTCTGATATATTAATATACCTTCGCCAAAGAGAAGTGATGTCAACAAGGAGGTTCCACAAATGAGAAGGAATCCAGAAAAGATTGGACGACGACCCAACCAACGGATCAGTGGGGGTACCATGAAATAAGATGGTACTTCTAGCACTCCGCTGATAAAGGTGTACCTGATGTAATAGTAAACAAATAGTATAGTCAACAACTTACGGAAATGCATCTGTAGGCAAACTAGGCCATTGGATAAGAGTACAAATTATAAGTATACACAAGTTATTTGTGTACTTACACATATTTATCAGTTGATAGATTGGGAGCATTTAGAGCAATTCCATAATAGACCATGGAAATGGACATCCAACTGAAGTACAAGACTAATGTTCTTCGTCTAATACGAGGGGTACGGAAAAGATCTGCGTATCCCGTTAAAAGTCCAGAAACACGACGAGTCCAAGTGATCGTTTTTACTTCTTCCTTTTCCTGTGGAATGAACGATAAAATCACTTTTAAATATAGGTACATACTAACTATATACATGCATTAAGTATAGTAATTAAAAGTTATATAGTTCTTAATACCTGATCAGCTATTCGACCTGTGAGCTCACTGAAATTACTAGGTAGAGGTTTTCTATTAGTTTCAGCCATCGACCGCAGAATTTTCTCAGCCTGCTCAGTTTGTCCTTTTCGTAATAACCATCTAAAATTGTCAAAAATAATTGTTTAAAAATGTACATGTTTTTCATAGTGGTTTGTACATAAATAGGGTCTGTAAATATGAGACTGACCTTGGACTTTCAGGAAGAAACCACCATGTCACCAGTAAAATCACAGCTGGTGCTGACAAAGCTAATTGAAGAGTACGCCAATCTCTAATAATGTAAACAAAACAAAGATTAAATGTTTTCTTTGGAAATTAAAAAAAACAAAGATAAGACAAAGACTCTTACCTTATAAAATACGCCACTGCTGGTAACATCATGTAGCCCAAGGCAAATGGTAAACAAAATAAATTTCCAGCTAATCCTCTCCAGTCTGGTCCACAGGCTTCGATTACTGTACAAAAAAAATCAAAATTTTTGTCATTTTCTTCTTGTTTTTTTTTCATATTCATAATCTTACCTAAGACAAATGATGTCCCATAGATTCCAGGTGAAGATGCTAGAAAAACATTTCATCAACCATTTTACTTTTAGGATTAGAAACTAATAATATTTTATAGGCATTCACAAAGGGTCAATAAAAGTATTCATTACGACGTTCATACCTCCAAGAATGAATCGCCCCACCATCATTAATGTAAAGTTTGGAGCCAGTGCTATGAGTGGACAAGCAATGATGAAAATGATTGTGGCTATTAAAATTGTTTTCCTCCTTCCTGTAAGAATTCAAGTTGTGATTTTCCAGTGTATAAAATTACGGATAAATTATGTTTAGTTTATTCTATTTTTCTTATCTCAATTCTTGTTTCATATAAATAAATGGTTGAAAGAGGGACTCTATTAATAGTCTCAGATTACAATAAATTTCACGTACCCAATTTATCTGACAAGGCACCAAAAATGGGTGATCCGCATAAGATACCAAACATGTACATGGCTTCCACCGAAAAATAAAATATTTTACGATTAAACTAATTGCCCTGCACTGATCCATCATGAATTGTCATAAGCATATTTTTTTTGAATTATTAGTCATCAACTAACTGTTGTCATTCTTTAGTCAACGTATATTATTTTTAGACTTGGTTGACAAGATAGCGAGAGACTATATGTGTTGTTTTAAGCATTGACCCATGAGGTCGTACCTTGAACCGTTGACGTCCAGTATACATCGTCACAAACAAGGTTCCACTGAGCAATTTGAAAGTCATTCCATGAGAATAAATTTTTACAAAGTTAGGTCATATGTACCACTTAAAACTATAGCAGGCTCATGCATCATTTTTTAAGCCCAAATTTATATTGTGTGTCGTTCATTGGTTTGGCCTTTACGAGCATATATAAGAATATACAAGATATGGCTTAAATTTACATTCCATTCAGCATCTCCATTAAATTTATTTACCATCCAACTTGAACACCTTTTAACATACCGACTTGTTTGTCAAAAATATCATATATGTACTCCACAAAAAGGTAAATTTGTTTACAAAATCAAGGGCATTTGGGTCAAAAATAAAATCATTTGAGGAAAATTGACAGACAAAGGGGGAAAATAAATAAAAATTTGTACCTCTGTCGCTATTGTTGTTTTAAATGTGGATTCATCATAGTCAAACATGTCGCAAGTCACGGTTGTGTTTCGATTGATTCCATCCAAGCTAAAATTTCCTGTGTCCCAGTCCCCGGTCACCCCGTAGTGACTACATTGAGAGAACTTCCCGTCTGATTCACTATGAAATATCAATCAATACAAAAAAGCACTAGAAACGTAGAAACCAATTCTAATATGCTCAGTCGTCATGTAATAAAGTCGTTAGTGTATTCCATACACTAACATACATACACATTGTATTGTATTCCTCACTGAAATTGGATTAAATTCTTTTGAATGCTAATAACCATTATTTATACTATCAAAGTACTTACCGCGGTATAGTAAAATTTTGTAAATCAAGTCGACTAATAGTTGGAAATTCACTTGTAGGCAATTTACACCAATGATCCGGAATTGCTCCAATAAATGCATACACCAGATTATGAAATGCCGTCATAAACCCACAAAATGATGCCAAGAGGAATAACTAAACGAATAAATTATGACACTAAACATTTTTTTATCCCCTTTTTTATAAAAGTATACACATTACCCAGAATCACAATTAATAATAAAAGACTTACTTTGAACTGCCAAATTCCAGCCTCTCCACATATTTTGAGTAAATCTTCAAAATTGTTGGCAAATTGACCATCCTCACTCTGACTGTCATTTGAGTCTGTAGAATTAATGGTCACTTCATCCCCCTGCTTCTCATTTTTCTTCCCATTAAGTCGAGATGACTTGTCTTGAGTCATTTCACCAATTTTTTTTTGTACAAGCTTGCTTAAATTTTCAATTGACTCGTCCAGATTGACTCTTAATATTTTTTGGCTAATGTAAATTTGTTTATTTTTGTACTACTCTCTAATACTATCATCACCCCCTTGACATTCAATGCTAAAATTTCTGAGTATTGATTGTCCACACTTTTCCTTTCAACTCCTCTCTATGTAATGTAACTTTCACTAATTAATGGTTGTACAAATTAACAAGAGAAATTCAATGTCACAATTCTTTAATAAAAATACTTCCTCAACCAATCTTTCGTGGTCAATGGTCTGGATGTGGAAGAATAAGACCAGTGTTTTTGAACTTTGTCAGTAGTGGCCACCCCTTAGCAGTTTTTTTTGAACTGAAGAAATGTAACAATTTCTAGCCAAAGGGTCTCAACAAACAAAGCCCCTCCTCAAAAAAAGTCCAAATGCGACTTTGACCTAGTCTTGACAAAAGATTAGGCGCGGAACCAAAGGAAGAGTGTCATACAAGACTCTCTCTCTCTTTTATATCACACACACACAAAGTACGAGTGTTGGTGTAAAGGTATGTCAATGGAGAGAGATGAAGAGTCTCTCTAGAGTCAATCAGCTCAGATCGAACAAAAAGTATGACGAAGAGAGGACAGGAAATAGTAGAGTAAGCTTCGCTTGAAACAGTATAAAGCTCCAGTTTGTTTTCCCATTAGCCCAATGGTTCCTCCAAACACAAACTTTGACTATATATCGTGTACTTGTACCCACGAGTCGTCCACTAAATAGCAATTCCTACTGTAGTAGGAGCGTACTCTTTTAATTTTCCCCTATATATTTACAGCCTTTAACAAAATAAAGCTATTCTGTCCAATGTCAATCAAAGAGACCCCAATCCTCGTACAAGAATGAATAAATGTGAGTATTTATTTACGAAACACCATTCAGTTCTAAAGGGGGGACTATCAGGAGATATTCTTCGTCGTCAAAAGACTGACAAAAAAAACTCAAAGTGATTATCTTATGTAAACCTGAACTCTCTCTCTCTCTGTGTCTATATATCTTGATCCTTTCAAGTTTTTTTTCTCTCCTCCAAGTATATATCTCTCACCATGTATTATAGAATATAAAACTAACTCTTCCTTTGAATATAATTTTCAATTCGCAAAAGAAAAAAAAACCTACTTCATGTACCACCACCAAGAGAGAATTTATATATATATATCTGTACAAGAAACACCCTCGGAATGCTAAATTATGTTAATTTAGTTTCAGCAATGATGAGCTAATCCAAATGGCTAAATAGTTAATATGAAGAGTTAACAAGTATTAAATGACAAACTAAATCCATGTACTAGTTTAAATAACTCTCGCCGTTCCCAACTCATTAGTTAATCTAACAAAGTGAGTATAATGGAGGGAGAATGCCTTTGATAAAATATTTTTATATGTGTACACTTGAGTAACACTGAATAATTGTCTATTTTCGCAAATTCAGTGAATTTAAATTCATTCATAAATTTAATAACTGACTATCAACTTTTACCACTTGCTCTAAATAAATGGTGGTCCAGTCTAGTATATACTTTTAACTTATTAAATATAGCAATGAATAGTTAAACAATGTGTATATCATTGAAGTTTACACATTTATTTATTCAGCTATTTGACAACGTAGTAATAGTGACACAGCAGAATTTGTAGTATGTAATAGTTTTTTTGAGACTTTTTTTGTCTCTATTCGTTCCGACTACAATTTCCGGTGAAATTTATAAATAAAACTTTTCTCTGCCCTCAGCTTGTCTCTTGTAACATAAAATAATATAGCAATATTGAATCGTTGTATTTTTGCTTCTCTTTTTTTGGAAGATGTTAGCTCGGTGTTCACTTTTTTTGTCTTGTTCTTAAAATGTTTTTTTTTTTTTGAAATATTTCTTTCACCGTCTCTCTCTGAAATGCCCGTCTTCCTGTGGCTCCTTAATTTGTTTCTCCGCCTCTGGTACTGGTGAAGTAAGTCACTCTACCACCTGAAATAAATTTGAACAAAGAGACATATTATTCCATATCTGTAGCATAAATTACGTGTCATCAGTGCACACCTGTATGTCTGATTTGTAAGTCTTTTTAATGTACGTATATGAAATTATATATTCAACAGACAGAATTGCAACAAAAATTATTTGGAATTCAACACAACCACTGGATTCAACTACTTTAAACACTTGTATGAGTATTTATTAAAGGGCATGATAAAATGATTATGCATTTGGAGTTTTTTTAAAAAGTACTTTATATCATTATTTTGCTGACTCACGCTACAAAAAACATCTCGAAACGTATTAGATAGCAATAAATTATAATATCAATAACCATATACACGCATTATATCAAAAATATGAAAGAAATTTATAAACGAGGTCACGTAAATCAAAAATACAAAAAAATATTGAAGAATCTACTCTCATAGTCAATAGAATTATGGACAAAAAACAAACCTTCATGAATGTTATTTGAGACATGCAAGACAACTGATACTTGTCTTGTCTCTCTCTTGAAATCTTTGATCATAAACATTTTTTATTGCAATTTGCACTGCATACTTCTCAAGTAGGTAAAGTAAAGCAGGGGAAAAGAAAAATGGATAGAAATCAGTTTTTTCTCAAAACTCTCCTTCCATCAATGTCATGTCATTTTTAATCCATAATTTAAAAACTCTATAGTTAAATATTATGATAAATACGTCATATTTAGTTTGGTCAAAATTTCACAACCAAAAATATAATCTTGTATATAAATTAAAATTCCTTATCATATTAAGTGTAATAATTATTATATAAACTACAAGTTACAATACAAAGCCGAGTAAACTCTCCCCCTCTCTCTCTCTGTGTCAGAATAAATGAGGAAGTTGTAAAATGGAGTCTTAAAGTTAAATAAATAAATTCAGTTCATGAACTGGTGAATATTTTATTAGCTAATGCCTTTGACAGATAGAGCATTCCCCCATTTAACAACATTTAACGTTTACGGCAATGCTACTAAAATGGTTTAGTAGTTGAGTCTCAAAAAAAATAATTTAAAGCTATTATCTGGTCTATGTCTCGTGTTATGATTATTATATTCAGTTGACTCTATTGCACAACATCTTAGTCATGTAAATACTTTGTATAAACTAAACTGATATCAATTCAAACAAATTATTGGTTGTGACGTGTGAACTTTTTTACAAAAGAACAAGTTTCATTTCACCAACTTTTTTTGAAGTAAAGAGATAAATGAAAAGTTGTAAGTAAAGTACAAAGACGACTTGCCGTCATCAATTAATTTTAACATAGTTGAGAGTGATATTTGATATAATATGTATGTAAACTTGAAGATTAGATTAAGTTTCCGGCAATATATCTATATCTAACTAACGAAGTATATAAGTCTCAAAAGAAATGATACACCTACATATTTATAACTTAAGTATATCATGTCATGAGCTAAAGTGAAGACAGAGTCGTTTATAAATACATAATATTATTAGATGATGACCTTGTTTAAATAGGTATGAGTAAGGAAAAGACGAGGGAAAGACTACTTATTTTTGTGTGTCTATTAATGATGAGCTGACAAATCTCAATCTAATCAAAATTAATTTCCTAGAAATTGAGCTGACCAAATGTAAACTAACTGAACAGAAATAGGAATTAAAATCCCCCTTGTTTGGAAAGAAGCTAATCTAAATAGAGGAAAAATAAAGTGTAATTAAAAAAAGACAGACAACAAACCTTACCTCAGCAGATAGTAAAAACAAGTGTAAATAATTGGGTATTGTACACACACACACAGCCGTCACCTTTTGATTGTTTAGTCTGAGAACTGAATTTTGTACTAATTGTACTTAATGGAGGTTTAGAGTCAATGATAGCCCTGACAGTAGTCAATGAAAAATGTTCCCAGTTCTCATGAATGAGAAATATTTTATATACACTACAGCCTATAGCGAGTGAGAGGAAGAGTGCGTTATACGTACAATATTAACAATAGACTTGTTTACTATTGGGAATTATTATCTTGTTGAAAATAAATTACTAATCAACACCTAAAAAAATACCACATATTTATTATGTGTCGTCCCCAAACCATTTCAATACATGCAGACCATCACATGCACACACATTACAGATACAATGTAATCAAAAATGATTTGAATGAAGGGGAGTGTACACTCGACTCTTGAAAACAATATATAATTATTGAATAACTTTTTAATGATAATAAAATGCTTACTTGTTAACTTGAACCTTCCGTGTGTAATGTATGGACTTGTAATGAAAAAAGAGAGATCGTTGCTCCGAATTACACTTTAAATTAAAAAAAAGAAGAGTTTTTGACTGTACTCAAAATTCACAAACGACACTTGACAAAGTTCCGTTTGTAACTAAAAGAGCCAAAGAGAAATTTGGGCAACCCATGCATCATACGTGTAGTTATAAGGTATACTTATATTACATTCTATATAAAGTTTGATGACATTTATTTTACTCCTCAAGATATACAGGTTATATCATTTTACGGTTTACAAGAGAATATAAATATGAGAAGGGGGAAATCCAGTAAAAGGCTTTTTGAAGTCATTCAGCAACAGCTAGTAATAATTTCAACAGTAGATATATGTACAATATTGGACCATTTACATGTACTACTAGAAGTAGTCAATCGATTGTTCTATTTTAAGTCCATGTTACGTGAGTACTATGTTATTGCTTGCCAATCTGGCTATATGACACTGTTAACTTGTATAATACACTTTATATTTCTCAAATAAGTTCAAGTGGGTTGAAGGTTCTAGGATGATGTACTGGGACTCTGAACGAACATGATAAAAATAACGCTTTACATTGTGTGTACACCTGATTTAAAACTCTTGAGATCTCAAGTTTTTAAACTCAATGTTATCAAGTTTATCATTTCCTAAAAAAAATTAATGATAATTATTTGCTCAAAACTTTCCATTGACCACAATGACACAGTGTCAAATAAGCAAAAAAACAAAAAAGTGCAAAGTATTTTAATAGAGGTATTTAACTCACACACATGCTCTTTTTTAATAATTTACTTGGATGTAGGTTTAGTACTACTTATACTTTACTTGTATTCTACTTTTTCATTACAAATATATTGCAGCTGTTCTCTATCTGTCTGTAAATTTTAATAGGAATGTATAATATATTTTGGCAGTACTTCAAAGTTCAAATAGTACAAGCAAATCAGTTGGATGCCTAAGCTAAGCATGCTAAAGCTTGTTAACTTTGTGTCAGTGCTTTTATCTATTAACTTACCAGAGAAAGATTTTTCTTCTAGGTGAATACGGGGGAGGTTTTATTTAATTAAATGGCATGAATGATGTTTAGAATTAAATTATCAACTATAAAATTGTGCACAATTATGTCATGTCAAAAAATATAATTGTCAAGATTGAAACACTATTAAAATGAAATGAAAAAGATTAAAATTTAACTTTTTCAGAATCAAAGAAAAATAAAATCAATGAATTTGAATTCAAAAAGGCGGTAACCGGAGAGCATGGACTTTTTTTTGAGTGAGACACTTTTTCAACTTGTTATTTTGTTGGAAAGAATTAAACTGTGAGTATGTTTAATTCTAGTGTGTTGAGTTTTAGACTATTTAGAAACTTGAGAAACTACATTCAAATCAAATCTTTACATTCCCTCGACATTAGTGTCAGTGTCAAGGCAGTCAAAAAAATGGCAAACTATGACATCAGCTATGCCATACTTCGATACATTGAGGGAGCCGAAAAATTTAGTTTTTCTGTCTTGTTGGAGTCTGGGAAATTATTTAATTTTGATCGTCCAATAACCGAAGACATCTCTACATTTGAGGAAAGAATTGTTGCCAACATGATGAAGAAATTGAAATCTGATGATGTCGTTGCAAAAATCCAAGTCCCCCCTGAAATTGCACAAGATAAATCCATGAAAACAATTTTGAATCATCTCTTGGACAGATCTCTAAACGCAAAGTTTCAAATTAATGAGGACACTGCAGCAACTATTCTTGTCAACCCACCAGAAGTTCATACAATTAAATGTTTTAATAAAGCCTTTATCGGTTTCCCAGTGATGCCTTGTAAGATTGAAGCATCAGAAAATTTTGATCCAATGACATCTTTATTTAAATGGAAGGCAACCAAAAATCCTACAATTTTAGCAAGTGCACGTAAACCCAAATTAGGGAATGTTGCGAAAAAAATGTTAGTTACTGACCATATAGATGATTGGACAGAATTAGAGTCTACGGGAATGTTGTTGACACCAGGTCAAGAGTTGAAAGGTTACCATCTTCGTTTAACGTGCACACCGTCAAATGGACAAGAATTTGGAGCTCCTTTAATAATAGACCATGCTTCACTTGTGGACAATATTCCATTGTCACCACTTCTCTATGAAGAACGACTGGCCCGTTTGTCACCCATGGACTCTACGGATCCAACCAAATTAAGATTTGTCTCCTATAATATATTGGCTGATACTTATGCTACTCCTGAATGGTTCAATGCTAGTCCTGCATCATGTCTGGAGGTAGACTATCGAATGCCATTAATTTGTAAAGAGATTTATGACTACAATGCTGATGTTATAACTCTACAAGAAGTAGATGACAGAATTTATAAGGTAATAGCATTGAACTTGAGTACAATATTTCAATATTCATGGTTTGGTTATTTACGTATCATTGACAATGAATTTTAATTAAATGTCTATTTGTTTATTTATAGTATACACTGAAACCATTTCTACAACTCTCTCGTAATAGCTGTGGCATCTATAGTCGTAAAACTGGTCTAACAAAGGAAGGACTTGCTGTTTTTTATAATCCTTTAAAACTTGATTTATTGGAACTTGAGACGATTGATGTAGGAGAGAAAATGAAGACTCTTCCATTCTACAAAAATTTGGAAAATATAGCAGAATTAGTTGACAGAATCAATGGAAGAAATACTATTGCTCAAATTATAGTATTTGAAAATAAGAATGAAGAAAAATCCCTAACAATTTTGGCCAATACTCATCTCTACTTTCATCCTACTGCTGATCATATTCGTCTCCTTCAGACCATGGTTTGTATTCGTAGCATTGAAGAGAAAATTGAACAATTAAAAGAAAAGTTTCCAGAGAGAAAAATTCGTACTTTCTTTTGTGGAGATTTTAATTGTACTCCTCCATTTGGAGCATTCCGTTTATTAACTACTGGAAAAGTAGAGGCTAGTGATGAAGACTGGACATGCTATCAACCTGAGAAGATCGTACCAGGGATAGAATTTGAACATGGGTTAAAACTCAATAATTCACATGTTGGGGAAGAATTGACAAACATTGTCCAGAAATTTGAGGGTTGTATTGACTACATTTTGTATCAACCAGAGACTACACAAGTCATCAATGTATATCCACCACCAAACAAAGCAACTATCGGCTCCATCATTGGAAAGGATGTGGATCAAATTTCCCTACCCACCTACTACAATCCTTCTGATCATTTACCACTTATAGCAGATTTTAATTTGTTGTAAAGACTATTAAAATGTTTGTAAGTAGTTGGAGAGAGAGTTTATATTTAATAAAGTCATTACTTTTGTGTGAGTTTTATAGCTAAGGAAGAAAAAATAAGCATCGTCAACGTCTATGAACATACCTTAGAATAAATAAGTATAAAAAAGAGAGAGAAAGTGAAACGCTTCGCGGTCATCTCGTTTTGTCTAGCATCCCTAAGTTTGCCAGCTTAATAATTGACTAGTAATTAGCATACTCAATCATCATCTGCACATTTATTTTACATTTATTTTAACACTTCTTTAGTAGTACTCTGTACAGATTATTCTTTCAATTAATAATGTAACAATATTAATGGAGTGAACACACGGACAGTGTGTCGTTATATATTTAAGATACAAATATCTTAGAAGTATGTACATAGTGGACAAAAAAATTCAAAAAAAAATTCACTGCATTCCTTCATTTATATATTCTATTTCTGATGGTGGGCAAGAAGAGGAGAAAAGGAGAGTTTCGGTTTATTAGTCTCAGTTGCAAACTGCCGTAGTTGAACTCTCAATTTCTTTCCGTGTTAGTATCACCAATTGTGCCAAAATATCGTCAAACCAATAATTATTTTGCTCATTCAAATTCAATGATTGAACATGGGGTCCAAACAAACTGGAATTGGATTGTATGAATTTCTAATAGAATCGGAGCTCCAGCAATACTACAACGCTATTAAAAATGACTTGAAGGTAAGTACAAATAATTTCAATTAGTGAGATTCACAGATTACAATGACATTCCAAACAATTACTTTGTAACATTGCTAAACTGTTTGTGTAGGTACAAAGTGTTCATCAATTAAAATATGTTTCTGATGATGACATGGTCAGGTTAGTAAATTTCAGTTCTACTTATTTGTGTATTTCATCCTTATGTAGTGGAGTGTTAATTTAAATTATTTGTTAGAATTGGGATGTCGAGACCCGAGATTCGGCGACTCCAGAAATATTTTCAAAAACATTGTCCACAAACATATTTGGCAAAGATGAAAAAGGTAATACATATGTGGCTTATGAATATTGAATATCATGCAATATTTATTTTTTATTTATATACGCAGTTTCGAATAAAATAATAATTTAATTACAGAAACTTCGTTTTCGACGAGACGATGGAATTTCTGTTGCATCTTTGTCCAGCTACACACAGAATGCACCAGGTCGATTGGTAAAAAGTATTGCTCCAGGTCAGTAAGCTTTAGTAATGATTAATATTTCTAATAATTCATACATAAGAGTAAAATATGTTGACAGAGCAAGAGAAAAATGAAGTGAATTAACTTGTTCTCTATTTAATTATTCTGTCCAGGACGACATATAATTCAAGCAGAGTCATTATCAATGTCTCTTACACAAGTACGCTAAAATTAATCATCCTTGAGCCATGCTTTCATGCTTACGTGGCATTTATTAAATGTTGTTTTGATATATTTTATTTGCAGACCTTAGGCTCAGGAGAATTCGGAACTGTTCAACAAGGTGTCTGGACTTCAGACGATGGACAAAGGACACAAGTCGCTATTAAATGTCTTAGTCAAGAAAGAATGGAGAACAACCCCGTTGAATTCCTGAAAGAAGCTGCTATAATGCACACAGGTTATTATTTGTTTGTTGTAGAAAACTTGAGAGGATCTTTGTCCCAATCATAATCAATATTTTATCTTTACAGTTGATCATGAGCATATTGTCCGATTGTACGGAGTTGTTTTGGACACTTCAGCTCTCATGTTGGTGACTGAATTAGCTCCACTCAGATCATTATTAGAATGTTTAAAGGAACCATCAATGCGCCCAAATCTTGGGGTTCCAACTTTATACGATTTTGCTGTTCAAAGTAAGTGATCTACTCATTTTTGGATTTTTACTTTTATCATAATTAATATTCCTTACATTAGTTTTGTTTAGATCCTCAACAATAAGTAGACGCGTGTTAAATGTTCATTCTTTACTCTTTTATTTTACAGTTTGTGACGGTATGCAATACTTGGAATCAAAACGTCTGATTCATAGGTATTTCATACAGTAGAATAATTTTGTTGTTATAAAATATTTAATTTAAAGGACATGTAACTAATATTCTCGATGTATGAATTTTTAAGGGATTTGGCTGCTCGAAATATACTTGTATTTTCTCGAAATAAAGTTAAAATATCAGATTTTGGACTTTCTCGGGCATTGGGTGTGGGAAAAGATTACTACCAGACAAATTTTAATGTCAATTTGAAACTGCCCATAGCGTGGTGCGCCCCAGAATGCATCAATTTTCTTCGATTTACAAGTGCTTCAGACGTCTGGGCTTATAGCGTGAGTCATTTACTTTTTAAAAATAAATAAATAAAAACTTTTTTTATAACGTCCAAGTTATCATGTTTATTTTATTTTTTAAAAAATTACAGGTAACATTGTGGGAAATGTTTAGCTATGGTTTTCAACCTTGGGCAGCTCTAACTGGTCAACAAATTCTTGAATCTATAGATGAACCGAACTACCAAAGATTGGAAAAACCAGAATGTTGTCCAAATGAAATTTATTATCAAATAATGCTCAAATGCTGGCAGCATGATCCACTCAATAGACCAAGCTTCGCTCAACTATCTCATCTAATACTTGAGTGCAAGCCGGAACAAGTTCAAGCTATAAGGGAAAGTGACGCAAAACCACGGAGGGATTTTTTAGTGTATGATGCAGGCGATATCATAACAGTTCTCGACAAAAAGTAATTGTTATAAAAAATTGGCAGCATGTAAAAAATTAGTTGCACGTGTCTGAGTGCTTTTCGTTTAAAAATAGAAAAACGATTTTTTGTTGTGTCACCTGTCTTATGCATGAGTCTCAACTTGTATGTGGGTATTTATTTTTACTTTTCTTTTTTTTATAGGCCCCCACAAACATTCGATGAGATAATTTTGTGGAAAGGTGTCCTAAAGTGTGGAAAAAGTGGATTATTTTATCCAGCAAACACAATTCAATATTTAGGATCTAGTCTACCCTCTGTCAACAAGCAATCACAGAGTCCATTTCATCGCAATGGTACATTATTCACAAACAATTTATTAACAAAAATAAGCAAATCTGTATAAAAGTCTTTGTAATTAACAAATTCTTTTTCATTTTTTATAGATTCACGGTCATCATCAATGCGAAAAGGTCGTATTAGTGCGGACATGATAAGTGGACCACAAGGAGATTTAAAGCACACGGGACATGTAGGGCCTGATGGACAATTCTTTGGCGATTTAACTTTTCTGGGTTCTAAAGTAAAGACAATAAAAAAACTTTCTTTTAAAATAGATATATTTTTATTATTTTATGATTACTAATGAAATATACTTATTTTTGTGTGTGTACAGTGTTGGGTTCCAAGGCAAGTCGTTCCTCCATACAAACCGGAATCATCAGATGGTCGTTTTAGTCAGCAGGGCAGCAGTAGTTCAACTAGAATTACAAAAGAATCTCATCAAGACTTATCCTCAAGTGACACTGTTCCACTTTTAAGTACGGATGATGGATCGAAAACATCATTGAGGAGACGTCATATGGTAGTGGCCATACCAGGAAGTAATTATAATGCAGGTCAAGATCATGAATATCATGGTACGGTATCATATTTGTTTTATTCCAGCCGCACATAATTTACCCACAATAGATTTTATTTTTTGCTAAATTATTATTTCTTTTGTGACATAGAAATTTCTGATGAAGAAAATGAAATGATGGGAGCTATGGGAGGCTGTCGGGAATCTTCTGTTGGTCTCTCCAATCCAGCATTGAGTTCGCAATCGCCCCTTGACAGTCCGCGTTTTGACAAATCTTTTGACTTGGAATTGGGTCCCAGTTTAATTGATGAAGTCTTCTCTGCCCTGCAACAACAACCAGATGAGGCACATAATGTCAAGAATGAACTGAGAGAAATGGCACGAAGCAAGAAAAAATTTGCATCCGTAAAACCAATTTCATCATCAGACAGAAGAACTCTAGACCATGCCATAGCCAGTAAGAATATTTTTTGATTTGTTAAGACTAAATATGCAATTATTTTTTAGTATTAATACATATTACAATTACACTATAAAGTAATGACTTGGTTACAATAGTCATTCATGGCATTTTTGTAATTTTTTAGTTGCCAATGAATTGGCGAGTCGGTCAATGGTTGACCTGGATCGTTCAGGAAAAAATTGCCATACAAATAATTCTTTGGATGATTTGTCCTCTAATCCAAGAACACCCAATTCACCATCTCATCGACGTAAATTTTCTTTTATTCTAAGCTCTGGAAAGAATAGTGACAGAGAACGACGAAATTATTCTGCCGAGGCTGCATCAATTCCTGATATTCAGGTTCATTTCTCTCATAATATGTAGTACGTTGTAATGTAATGTACATTATGTTGTTTGGCTTTGGTTATTTTTATTATTTTTTTTTGCTTGACATATAATTTCACGTTTGTCCATGTGTTGTGATTATTATAGTCCACGCTAACTGAAGAAGCAAAGGAGGCTTATAATTCTTTAGTTGAAAAACCCTCAATGAACACGCTAGGTATTATCTTTAATTTTTTGATTTTCTTTTTTTAGAACTATTTTTTTAATTATTTTTTTTATCGTCATATCTACAATAATTCTTTTCGTTTTAGGTTTTTTAACCCCATCGTATGAAAACAAATCAATGAGTTTTCATTTTCCTGAAAAATGTAGCAGTTTATCTAAGAAGGCTGATTTTTTTGAGCAAGAGAGTAACACATTTAATGGTCCACCATCTTTGACTGAAATGTCATCATCATCATCGTCTTTAAAGCCGCACAATCGTTCCTTAAGTTTAACCAAAAGTGAGCCTGAGCAAGAGAATTGTACTAATAATAATGAGATACCTGTGGAGGATGAAGAAGAAGTGGATGGAAATCCTTTGCGGTTGATCAAGAGTAATAAACGAACAAGATTTTATTCATTTATTTTCATTTAATTCAAGTGTATAGCCAAGACACTGAGAAAAATACTAATGTTTTTGTTTTCTTTTACAGGTGGTCAATGGAAATCTGTTTTGAGAAATCAGAACAAACAATCAACGACAAATGTACTACCATTGCCGCCCCGCGATAGAAAACCAGCCCCTGGTAGTCAATCCTCATTTTCTTCGTCAAGGCATCAAAGAAAACATCCTCTGCTCATCCCAAATAGAATATCAACAATTAGTTCTTCAGACTCAACTTTTCCCATTCGAGAGCCCCCAATTCCACCAGCAAAGCCCATTCGACAAAATTTGGATCAGGATAGGTCAAGAGATCAAACTGGTCCATTGGGAGAGGTATCGCAAGATAAAAAGGAATCGCAGCCTATTGTTGGTGACCAATCAACAATAACTAACCCATCTGAAGTACACTCTTTGGATGCAAATAAAAATACTCCTAGTAGTAATAGTTTGTTTACGGGCTCTCTTGAGCCTGTATTACTTTATGAAAATGTTAGTAGTAGTAATGGAGGACAAGAAGATTCTGACATAATTTCCTTGAAAAGTTGTAATCATTTAGAAGAATGTGCCACAAGTAAAGAGAATGTACCTCTCATATCATCCAGTGTAGCTAATTTTAATAGAATGTCTTGCTCAGCTATAGGCGGCAGCTCTATTAGATCATGTCAAAGTTCTACAGACCAAAATTTTCAAAATCAAGCATTTAAAAGTGACGAATTTTGTTCTAGTGCCAGTTCAGTTACTGAAGATAAAAATATGTCTACCAATACGCCTACCGTCGTTGTACCATCACCATCTCAACCAACAAAAATAAATGATAAATTTTCACAGGTCCATTCAATTAAAATTAAAACACTCCAGCGGATTTTGGGACCGTCAACACAAGAAGAAGATTGTGCTTGGGCATTGAATGTTACAGAATTTGATTCGGCTCATGCCGTCAAACTACTTCGTTTGAAATCACTCTTACCAGAGTACATGCTATTAAAAGATAATCCTGCCCAAGTTTTGTCAGTCCTTGAGATGTCTCACTGGGACGTCGCTCGAGCTTCCTCTTTCCTTCTTAATAATTCAAATAACAAGTCAACGACTAGAGGAAAACTTCGTACAGCTTCAAATTCCAGTATGGATTCGACATTTCGCCCTCCTTCAGAAAGGAATGAGATGACAACTGATGTTGTGAATAATAACAGTTCTTTAACTTCCGGTGAAGGACCAAATAGTAGAAGTTACATTCGTCCAACGCACGTATAGCTGCATTAGTTCATATAATAATTGTTTATATGAAAAATGTTTCTGAAAAAAAATTTTTTTTGTTGTGTAAAATTAATAACTGTTAATTTTTTAGGTTTCTTCTTCTTCAACAAAGTAGGAATGACTGTACAAATTAATAAGGATAAACAGAGCAGCTAATTGAATAGTCAGAAATGGCAACTACGACGGATAATCGTTATTACTATTAAAATATAATATTAAGGTATTTATATAATGTAATAGAATCTTTGTACATTTTGTATATCAAGTCTACAGTTGAAAACATTTTCATCTTGATGAGACTTTTCGCAACGGCAATTTAGTGTGACTAGTCTAGTGTGTGGTTTTCCATTTTCATATGTACTCACACTTTTACTATTTAAAAGTTTTATGTATCATAGTACATAAGTACACTATCGTAGAAATAATAACACATTTTTTAAGATTTCAGATCTTTAACTCTGTGTAGAATTATCATCATCGAAACTTTACCAAACAACGGAGAGAATTTCTTTTTATAAAATTTTTTTTTTGAATGACAGTATTAACGTAACAACGAAAAATTCTATTCTTCATGCATTAAAAATATGACGATTGTTCTCATGAGAGAACGTCTCATATTACATAAAATATTACATAATGTTACATTTTTTATACTTATATATTGTACTTTTATATAGAACATTCACATTAAAATGAATTCCTTGTATATTATAGGATTGTAATTTTCTGTATTATCCAGTATTATTGTACATACCAAAACAAATATTATTACATTTCCAATTATTTGCTCCTTGCTGCTATTAATGTATACATTCTGTCTCGTGTCCAAGTTTGTACAAGTATTTCTTTTGGAGCCAAGAAAGGAAGAAAGCTTATGAATTAAAAATAACTTTTGTGCCTTTGTCTCTAATTTTGTTACTACATAGTGTTTGCAACTGTGTAAAAAACAGTTTAATAAAGCTGTACATATCAGCGAATCATGAATTTAATTGATGTTTTCACTTTTATTATTTTCATCTTTCCATATGAAATAATGCATTTGGTAAAAGCTTGAGTCTGATGCACCTTCAATGATGCCATCCTTGATCCTTCCTATGTGGAGAAGAAAATAATACAATGACGTGATGAACGAGAAAAAAATTGAATGAGAAAACCAGTTTTAAGTTTTTTTGTACTCCTCGAAAAGAAAAAAGCTAGCAACAATAACACGGTAGTTGTACGTGAAATAAGAGAGAGAATCTTGGTTTTTGTCAGTACAACATTCATTGACATAGCGTCAGAGTGTTGGGAAAATCCTTCTTGTTTGGCCCCTCGGATCATTTTAAGATTTATATGCATTCCTCTTAACCGTCTTGACGGGCAGACCACATACAGACAGAAAAGTATTTGTAGTCTGTTATAGTTGACATTTAAACATATTGAATGTGATAATTATAGTGTACGTCAATAATATACACGCACCAAGCGTTGCTTGGTGTCACAGCAAGTGATTGTAGAAAATCATAAGAGACTGTTTTGACAACTTATACATCATGGTAAGAATAACTGTTTTAACTTTAACTTTGTGATTATTTAAGTTTAATTTATTTTTACTCAGTTATCCTCATTAATTTCCTTGGGTGGAGCTGTAAGAGGAATCACAATATTCAGTTTGTCGTGGCTAGAATTGGTCGGATTAGTGTGTTCTCTTTGTTTCATAATTTATCAAATTCCTGTTTTCATAAGGACAATTTATAACACTTGGATTGCTCCTTATTTTGGACATTATGTTGACCTTGTCACAATGGGAAAGTGGGCAGGTAAATTTTTTTCTTAATCTAAAAGTAACATTATTTTTAGAACGAAATAATTTTAACTGCTTAATTTTAATCAGTGGTTACCGGCGCATCTGATGGCGTTGGAAAGGCGTATGCTGAAGAGGTTTGTTATGACAGATGACTGTTTGAGTTAATTTTTTAGGTTATATTTTAGAGTTTAACGATATTTTATTTTTATGCAGCTGGCCAGACTGGGTTTAAATGTCGTTTTAATTAGTAGGAGTAAGGATAAGTTGGACAAAGTTGCCAGTGACATTGGTAAGCATTTAGCTTGCAGACTAATAATATTTACTGTTGTTTTATGGTACATCAATTAAAAATAATAATTTTTTTATACAGAAAGTACTTTTAAAGTACAGACAAAAGTTATTGTCAAAGACTTTACTGAGGGGACGCATATCTATCCAGAAATTCAAAAAGAAATTCAAGATCTTGAAATTGGAGTTTTGGTAAATTTTTCGTTTAATCTCAAAAGTAAACATTTATTCTCAGAAGTAAAAAAACTAATAAAGTTTGACAATCCAGGTCAATAATGTAGGAATGTGGTACCCCTATCCAGAGTATTTTATGGAGTTACCAAATGGAGACAAATACTGTCAAGGTAGTCTTATTAATATTAAACCATTAAATTAATTAGTAGGGTTAATTTTTCTTGACGAATTACATTGTGAATATTTTATACTGTCTAGATTTGATCTTTTGTAATATTATTCCTGTCACGATGATGACCCGTCTTGTTTTACCACAAATGTGTGATCGTAAAAAAGGTTTTAATTAATTAATTTAATAATTGCATTACAAAATGTTATCAGTCACATGTTTAGTTTCCAATTTAATTAATTCCATTAATTAATTTGAATGATAGGAGTTGTAATCAACATTGGATCTCTGTCATCTATTGTACGGATTCCCCTTATGAGTGTCTATGGGGCAACTAAAGTACATGCTTAAATTAATTTTTTGGAGATTCTCATTTAAACTTTAACATGCCAACAATTTAACATTAAAATTTTGTATACAGTCGTACGTCGACCAATTCAGTCAAAATTTGGCCATTGAATACAAAGATCATGGAATCATAGTTCAAACTGTTTTACCAGGTCAGTTAATTTTGCAGATTTTACTGTATATTAAAAGTATTCATAATTTTAATTATCATTGTAATTACAATCAGCTTATGTGGCAACTAAAATGAGTCGAGTCTCTAAGCCATCTTGGACATCTCCATCTCCAAGGGATTATGTCCAGTCTGCACTCAAGACAGTTGGAATTCAAGATCGGACAGCTGTTCACATTCCTCATCGGCTTTCTGTACGTATCTTCTTGTTTACATTTCTAGAAATCTAATAATTTCGGTCGCTATAATAAATTTCTCATTATTTTACTCTAGATGAAAGCCTTTCAGTGGTATTCTTTTTATATTGCCGACTTGGCTGCCAGAGCCAGTATGAATGCGACACTTCTTTTACGATCCAGAGCTAGAAAAAAGCGGCTTCTAAATCAATCTAAATAATAATAAATAATTGTATAATTTAATTCCAAAAATCCTCTCTAATTGTTTATCACTATTTAAAATAATTCTTCTTGCTATCTTTTTTGTATCATGTTTCAACGTCAAGTGGTCATGAAAAAAAAGTATTTATTTACCTCAGTTCAATTTCATTTCATCCATCAATGACACACAATTAAATAAAAGAAAGATTAATTTCATTTTGTGTTTTGAATTTCACATGAATGGATACAACAAGAGCCTCACTGATCTTGCCTGTCTTTTTGCTGAAAAAATCAAGACACTCATCAATCATTTTTCATATACTGCCGAAAAAAAACTATTCGGTGGCATTAATGACCTATAATGACATGAAAAAATATAACTTTTCCAAAATATTACAAAAATTCAACCCTAGTCGTAATGTCAGACAATGTGATGAGAATACTAGTTTATTTTTCCTCAAAAATTAGTAAGACAGTCAATAGAAAACCCCTCTAATTTTGTTTTTTGACAATTATATCCGTCATAATAATAATTTTCCAAAAAAAACCAAACCCCTCAATACAATAACATCATTAAGACAAAACCTTGAAAAATTTTCCTGGGAAATGGAGAGGAAAAGTCCTGTAAGTGTGGGAACTGTGGCATTCACAAAAAGTAATTAATTAAAATCACATTCCATTTAGTTTCATCCCATGAAAGATGAAGTAAGGACACTTTTCCTAAACAAATGTATTAAATATTTATGCATGTATTTTGACACTTGTCGTCCACGTGATAGAAGATAAAGGTAACCTTAAATCAATGTCGATGATAAAAACTAATCATGACTGTATATTACATTATAGGTGAACAACCTGACCTCAGTTTTAAAAGAATTCAAGTTTGAGTAGAATTCTAGAATGGATTAAGATTATTAAGAAAAAAAGGCAAAAAAATAGAATCTTGTATTTGTTCATACTTAAACCAAAGACAAAAAAATGAATGATTCAAAATGTGCATTGTATACAATACAAATGCAAAGGGGTGACTTATGTACTTGAATCATTTCATCTGTAATATTGTTTCAAGATTAGACAAGAGTGAGAGAGGAGAGAGAAGGAAAAGGACATGAGGTGGCTTGACGGGCTCGAAAGGTGCAAGGCTTGAATCGACGACTGATCATCTTGTGGGGAGAATGAAGAAAAAAAGTCGGTAAAAATCCAGTTCGTTCACTTTTTCTTCATTTTATAATAGTTACATACTACACATTACGACTCCAACAAATTCACAATGGACATTCAAGTACATATACTTACCTGATAGCACAGAGGCAGAGAAGATGAGAGTGAGAGTGAGAGATTTTTACGGCTCCAAAAAACCGTGGCACGGAATGGCATGGGCATGTTGATCCCATGAATGCAATGTTGAATGTACTAAAAAAACGTAAATCTTTTTTTTTCTCCTCGTCTTTTAGTCCTCATCTTCCAGTACCAAGATCATCAACAACACAGGATTTTTTAACACATGCAAGGCATTCGTCCATCCAACTACCTTCAAATATTCTTACCTAGTCTGACCTGTTGAGATTATCCAATTGTGTACAAGTGATCAATACAAACGTCAGAGTCAATCTTCAATTTTCTTTCCATTCCTCATTAACTAATTCTTTAGCCAGTATAACATTCTAATTTTAACTCCTTCATTTTAATTAGTGATTCCATTTTTAATTGTCAACCAAATATTCTAAAAGTTTATTCAATATTTTCCAGTTAAAGTTGTAAAAGTGGTACTGACTCTTTGTGTTTTTGTTTTATTTGTGACCCAATCACTGACATTGAATAAGCATAACTAGTGTAATTTTAAAATAAAGCTGAGTGACACACAATCAATTTTAGAGGTAATGTGTAAATAAAAATATGTATTATCTTTAGTTAATTAAATAAACTAATAAGAGACATGTAGAATAATTTTAATGCTAGCAAAAAATTTCAATTTTAATAAATATTTTTACTGACTGATCAATCAAAAGAATTTTCAAACTGTACGGTACTTGCTTTCTCCTCTACTTTCTTGCTGTGATAATTTTATCCCCATTAAATTGACATTGACTTTCTTTTTACTGTAATTAAGTTTCATTTCAGTGTTCATATTTAAAATTAATTAAATTCTTAATATCAGACATTCCATACAATTCTCCCAGTCTCATAATAAAACATTACTTTCATATTCAAAAAAGTAGAGCTAGAGCTGAGGAATAGGACAATGGACATTTAAAAATGAAAATTGTTCCATATAAACATAGAAAATATTAATTAATTTTGTTTCTAGTTTTGTTTTCACAAACAAGTAATTTACACGTACCATGAATATTAACCTTCTAATCTCCTCCTACAAGTTTATTGAAGTTAGAGTTGAGGCAAAAACAAGTCTTATGGTTTTAATATTTTTTTAAATGACCATTTTTTTAGCAATAAATGGAACTTGTTGTTGTTAAATTGCTCCTACCCTTCAAAAGATGAGCTCTGTTATATCTGATTTGTAGTAACTATTCAAAAAAAATTCAAGAAGCTCGAGGGATTATGATGGATAATTATTATTATTGTTATTTTATTCAACAAAAAATAATTTAATATGAGAAGAATGTAGAGAGAGGCACAAAAAAAAAAGAATTAAAAAAACCTACTTTAACCCGTATAAAATGTAATTAAAGGGATGGATATGTTTTTATTGGATTTATTGAAAGGGAGAGAACTACGAAAGAAGAATAAAATATAGTTAAGTGCAGTTTAGAGGATGAAACAAGTGATTCAAGTTGGAAAATAATGTGTTGAGAAACGATTGAAGGCTCCCCTTTAAATTCTCACTAGACAAACCAATATGTAAATATAATATTATGCAGTGGGGGGTAAGTGTAGAAAGAATTTGAGATTAAAGAGACAAGGTAGATGAAATTATTTTGGCAGTCAGTCCAGTTTTTTTTCTCGGATTGTAACAATAAAAAAAAGTCTTTTTTGTTTAACTCGTCATCCTCTCTCTCTCTCGATCGTCGTTACTGTTTGAGTCGATACTAATAGCCAGTGATGCACTCATGGAGTGGAGAGAGACCAAGACTGATGCAGTTTGCCGCAAGCCAAACTGACGACGGAAAGAAGAAGAGCATTTGATAGAAAAATCTCTTTTTTATACACGGATAAAACCTTAGTACTCTCTCAGCCACCAAACAAGTTTTCCCGATCACTTTCAAAATGAACAGGTGATCCAAGTCTGGTCCTATTTTATTATTTACTTTAGACATATTTAAATAATATGTACAAAACCGAGTCTGATGATCTGAGGAGGCTGCAATTTCTTCTTGTTTTTCTTCTTCTTCTTTAAAACCATGATCACGAGCTCTTCGAGTGGAAGGGGACAGACTCTGTGTAGTCTTTAAGTAGAGAAAAATCTCATTAAATTGAAATTGAGATTCTTTATCTTGTCAAAAATATTTTGCAAATTCGTATTCGCACTCTCCAATCCTATTAAATGATGCATGACGATAAGAGAAAATTAAGGAGTTTGAAGAAAGAGTTTAAAAAAAACAACAATAAGTAGTCGTACATATTTTACATATTTTGACAAGATGGTTAAATTGAGGACGTCAATTAAATAAATTATTAGTGGGAAAACCCCACCAATAGAGGTATCATACTTTTAATCCAATCCTGGTTTTGCAAGGTATTTCCAAGTGAGGTAGGGGGAGGGAGAGCATAAAATAATTTTGCATGTCATGTCATGCAAAATACGTAAGACTAGTTAACTGTACAAGTTTATGGTATGACGTTCAATTTTTGTTTTTGTTGTTGACATGATGTTCTTCACTGTTGACTTTTTTTCGGACTTGTTCAAAAAAACATTTTTATACCTCCACTTCAAATGCAATGAGACTTCTTTCCTTTTTTTGACACTCTGAGAAAGATTTCACTAAATTTTACAAGCGTAAGAATAATAATCTAGCCGGTTTGAGCCTGCCTGAGGTGTTTGTGTATTTTTTTTCAAAAAAAATTGATATTATATTGCTTGCCTATAAAATACAACAAGTGATTTTCGCAAAGACAAATCCTCAAGTTTCTTGACTCTTTTTTTGGGTGTGAACAACTGACAGTGACAAGTGACAGGAGTACGGGAGAGACATTGAAAAAGTTTTTTTTGTTTATCAATTTGCAGATATTTTGCATGTACAAAACAAGCATCTTGCTCTTAGTTGTCTAAGCAGAGGAATTTGGAAGAAAAACGGCAGTGTAAAAATTCATTCACCATGAATCGAATAGGAAAAATTTGGAAGGATACTGGAAGATTTTATTCCAACAATGTGAGTTAAATTAATTACATTAATTTGTAATTAAAATTATTTAATTAATTAACCCATTTAATTTGAATATTTTTTAGATCAATTTCACGGTGGGTCACAAGAGAAATTTTCATTGTTGTAATGCAGCCTACGTCACCTCAAAAGTGAAGACAGTTGGAGTAGAAAAATCAGCAGATTCGGAAGATGCAATTGTAATTTCTGGAATTTCTGGAAGATTTCCAAATTCTGAGAGTATTGAAGAATTTAAAAAAAATCTTTATGATGGAGTTGACATGGTTTCAGAACAAGATCGATTTACGGGCATGTCCCCTCCACGTTTTGGTTTCATTAAAAATATGGATAAATTTGATGCAAACTTTTTTGGCATTGTTCCAAAATTGGCTGACAGTATGGATCCACAACAGAGAAAACTCATGGAAGCTACTTTCGAGGCTATTGTTGATTCCGGTATGTCAATTTTATTTTTGAGAGAAATATAAATTCAAATAAAATTAATTAAACTTTTTTTCCATTTATAGGAACAAGTCCACAAGGCTTAAAAGGATCCGCTACAGGAGTTTATGTTGGGACGATGGGAGGAGAAGCTGGAGATTATCATATACTTAAAACCAATGGAGAGGGATTGGAAGGTTATGGAGCCCTTGGAGTCCCCAATTTTATGTCAGCCAATCGTCTCTCCTACACTTTTGACCTGCGAGGACCCAGCATGATCATGAGCACTGGTTGCTCCGCCAGTCTCATTGCCCTGGAGTCAGCAGTTCAGGCTATTAAATTCGGTAATTGCGAGGCGGCCATTGTTGCAGGAGCGACTGTTCACCTGAGCGCGGCGGCTTCCTGTGAATTAATGAGACTCAATGCTCTCGCTCCAGACGGAAAATGCAAAGCCTTTGACGACTCCGGTATACAATATTTCACTGTACTTTTTTACAGCAGCAGTGATTTTCAAGCGGTAATTATTTATTTAAAATTTCAGCCAATGGATTTGTGAGAAGTGAAGCCATTGTCGCCATGCTAATTCAAAAGAAAAAGGATGCTAAACGAGTTTATGCTACCATTCGTCATATAAAATCAAGCTCAGATGGTTACAAAAATGAAGGGCTCGTGTTTCCTTCTGGACAAGCTCAAGAAACATTATTAAGACAAATTTATTCGGAGGCTGGAATTGATCCTGGTTCAGTCGCTTATTTTGAAGCCCATGGAACTGGAACACCTGCTGGTGACCCTCAAGAGTTAAATGCAATTTCAAATGTTTTTTGTAAAACAAAGAGTCGAAAGGAACCGTTACTGCTTGGTTCTGTCAAAAGCAATATGGGGCATGGGGAGTCTGCAGCTGGACTGTGTAGCATTGCTAAAGTTTTAGTGGGCATTCAAGAGGGTGTCCTTCCAGCAAATTTGCATTTTCAAAATCCAAACTCTTATGTCAAACACGTTTTTGATGGCTCTCTCAAGGTATTAATAATTGTGTTAATTAAATAGTTTATTTATTAAAATACAAAATCAATTTTTGACCTCATAGGTCGTGACAGAAGCTACTCCTTGGAAGGGTGGATTTGTTGGAGTGAGTGGATTTGGACTCGGAGGAACAAATTGTCACGTTATTTTAGAGACTGGACCAAAATCTGAACAAACAACTCCAACTGAGACTCCCGTTTTAATTCCATTTTCAGGAAGAACGCAAGAAACTGTGGAGCAAAGTTTAAATGAAGCATGCAAACATGGCACAGATCCACAGTATGTAGGACTTCTACACAACATTTTTGAAAAAAATATTCCTGGACATGGTTTTAGAGGGTATGGAATTGTAAGGCCTGGAGAGGAAGAAAATATTATTCAAGTTCAAAAAACTGAGGCCGGAACACGACCCTTGTGGTTTGTATTCCCTGGAATGGGCTCTCAATGGAATGAGATGGGAAAGGACCTCATGAAATTTGACGCTTTTCGAGGTAAGGCACTTGATTTTACTCGAGAAAATTGAATTTTGAATGTTTGACTGTAATATCGAAATTTGACAATTTTTTTGACAGAATCTATTCAAAAATCGAATATTACACTGAAAAATGTTGGAGTTGATTTAGAGCATCTTTTAAGACCGGGAAACCCAACAATTTTTAGTCATATTCGAGACTCTCTCGTCGCGATAACTGCTGTCCAGGTAGCCCTGTATGACACGATGATGTCCCTGGGACTGAAACCAGATGGTTTTGTGGGTCATTCAAGTGGTGAAATTCTTTGCGCGTATGCCGACGGTTGTCTAAGCGCTGAAGAGACACTTCTAGTGGGGAATGCCAGAGGGCGGGCATTTCAGGAAACCAGTAAAGAAGCAGGTGGAATGGCTGCCGTTGGTTTAACATGGGCAGAAACACTTCAAAAATTACCACCTGAAATTTATCCGGCTTGTCACAATGCTGAGACAAATGTGAGCGTGTCTGGATCACTGGAAAATATTCGAAAATTTGTATCAAAACTTCAAGGAGAAGGAATATTTGCAAAAGAAATAAATTCTTGTAATTGTGCTCCACACAGTCCACTCGTGTACCCAGCTCTGGATAAATTATTCAAATATATGAATGAAATATATCAAGATGACAGACCAAGAACTTCAAGATGGATTTCATCTTCCATTCCCCAAGAAGATTGGGATACTCCATTGGCCATGACTTCCTCACCAGCGTATCATGTTTACAATATGGGAAATCCCGTTTTATTCCACGATGCCATTAAACATGTTCCGGAAAATGCTGTTGTTGTTGAGATTGCTCCTCAAGGCTTGTTTCAAGGACTTCTTAAGGGATCTCTTTCAAAGGATAATGTTCTAGTGGCTCCCATGCACTCCATGGTGGAGGATAAAGTCTCCTATTTCTTGTCCTCTGTGGGGAAAATTTACAATGCTGGACTTGACATGACCTTGAGTAATTTATATCCATCTGTCTCCTTCCCTGTGTCATCCCAAACTCCCATGATTAGTCCACTTGTCAAGTGGGATCATGAACAAAGTTGGACTTCTCCAATTATTGAGAATTTAGAGGTAAGAATTTTATATAAATTGAGGGGCACTTATTCATACTGAGGTAATTATTATTATTACTGTAATTTTCATAGAAATTAATCGGTGGCGGACCAGGGTCAAAAGTGGACTTGACAGAAAAAAGTCATAAATTTTTGGGAGGTCATCGACTAGATAGTCGCATCGTGTATCCAGCCACTGGTTACCTTGTTTTGGCTTGGAAAAGTTTTGCGAGAAGTTTGGGGGTAGAGTATGAAGATTTACCAGTGACTTTTGAAAATGTTTCATTTGAACGAGCCACATTTCTCACTGAAGACAAACCAACGGATTTTTCATTTGCACTGCTGAATGGCTCAGGGGCCTTTGAAATTAAAGAGGAAGGAGCTGTGGTGGTTCGTGGAAATATTCAAGCACCAGAGGATGTCACCAAAAAACTTTTCAATATTCCACCCAATCAAATCCCTCAAAATCCTCAACGAATTAGTCTCAAGACTGATGATATTTACAAGGAACTCAAACTGAGGGGATATTATTACAGCGGGGAATTTAGGGGCATCAAAAATATTGATAATGAAGGTAGTACTAGCTTCGCACTTTAAATACTTAAAAAATTAAATGCACATGTAATTAAATTACATTTATTTCAGGAAAATGGGCTCAAGTCGGATGGAACAGCAATTGGGTTAGTTTTCTTGACACTGTCCTTCAAACTGTAGCTTTGAGCATTGTCTCAAGAAATACGGCTGTCCCTGTACGACTTCAACAAGTCACCCTCAATCCGAATGCATTGTTCGAGTACATGGAGACTCACAATGAGACTGGTAAATTGGAAATTTAATTGTTTGAAAATTTATTTATAAAAAAATCCTTTATTCCTTTGTAGATATTCCAGTCTCCATCCATCGAGATCTCAACACGATACAATGTCCAGGGGTTGAGATGAGAGGATTGACCGCCATGGTAATTCCTCGAAAACGTCAAGCTGAGACGCTGTCAGTGGAAGAATACAATTTCACCCCCTATTTTGATGACAAAGGCACAAAGGCCGTTTATTCCACCAACTCGAGTGTATCAGGGCTCCTTGATTTAGTCCTGGAGAATTCTGTCACTTCAAAGTTAAAAATTGTTGACGTTTTTACTAAAGCTGAAAATTCCTTGACTGAGTCTGTCTATCAAATAATGACATCAAAGCCTCGCTACCAAGTAAAAATAAATTCAAAATTGAAATATAGTAAAAATAATTAGTGTCATTTATGCCTGGATGAGACATTAATTTTTTTTTATCTTTAGGCAAACATAACGATGCTGTCAGTGCCAATGGAGGTAGAGAAGATGGATGAAAAAATCAAAGCTCTTGGAAATATTTTGAGTAAAGAATCAATTGACAAACTAATTCCAGACTATGCGGCTGACCTCGTCCTTCTAGATGAAAGTTCATTACTTGCTCCCATCTCTACAACTTTAAATGACAATGGTTTCATTGTTTTGACATCCAAATTGATGACTGAAACCCCAGAGGGGTTACTCAAAATTTCAGAAAAATTGTCAACAGAAGGAAATGTTTCTTTATTTAAAAAGGTGAATTAAAATAAAATTTAAAACTTTAACTAAATTCTAATTTGAATTTTTTATGAAAAAGACTCCTAGTGTCACACCCAAAGAGATTAATTCATTGTCAGTGGATGCTCAAGACTTTTCTTGGTTACCAAAACTTCAGTCATTGATGGCCTCAGCTGCCAAAGAGTCACCGGAAGTCTCCTCCCGAATTTATTTGACATCACAAAATGATCCTCATAGTGGTCTTGTGGGTCTAGTCAAATGTCTCAGATTAGAGCCAGGTGGTCAAAATATTCGTGCCATTTTGGATCCTGCTGGAAAACTCGAATTAAATTTCCAAACTCCCAATGCATCCCTAGCCCAAATTTTACAAAGAGACTTGGTCATGAACATAATGAAAAATGGCACCCTCGGCTCTTATCGACACTATCCTCTGGAACAAGATGTGACCTTACCATCCAAACAAGTTGAGCACGCCTACATCAACACTCTCACCAACGGTGACTTGACCAGTCTCCGTTGGATTGAATCCCCATTAAAATATCATGAGAGTCAAAATGAAGCTCAAAAATTATGTAAGGTAAATTACGCCTCTTTAAATTTCCGGGACATAATGTTGGCCACTGGAAAACTACCAATTGACTCCACCACTAGTCACAGTGATTGTGTCATGGGATTTGAGTTCTCTGGAATTGACCAACAAGGCAATCGGGTCATGGGAATGATGCCATCTAAAGCTCTGGCCACATCGGTTCTTGTTGAACCCGAATTTATTTGGAAAATTCCTAATCATTGGACACTAGAAGAAGCTGCTACGGTGCCCATCGTCTATGCCACAGCCTACTATTCACTCTTTGATAGAGCACGACTTCGACCCGGACAGTCAATTTTAATTCATTCTGGAACTGGAGGGGTAGGTCAAGCAGCTATTGCCCTTGCTTTGGACCAAAATTGTGAAGTTTTCACTACAGTCGGCACACCAGAAAAGAGAAAATATATTAAAGAATTATTTCCAAGTTTAAAAAATGAAAATATTGGAAATTCAAGAGACTGTAGTTTTGAACCACAAATAATGCAATTAACAAAAGGAAAAGGTGTTGATGTAATTTTGAATTCTTTGGCTGATGATAAACTTCAAGCTTCTGTAAGATGTTTGGGAATGCATGGAAAATTTTTGGAAATTGGAGCATTTGATGCTTTTCAAAATACCCCACTTGGAATGAGTTGTTTTCTCAAAAATATTGATTTTCATGGAATTTTTTTGAATCAAATATTTAGTAAATCCCAACAAGAGAAAGACTCACTGAGAACACTTTTAACAAATGGAATTGAGAGTGGCGTTGTAAAACCCTTGCCACGAAATGTCTTTCCTCATGATAAGATTGAAGATGCTTTTCGATTCATGGCTGGTGGGAAACACATGGGAAAAGTTTTGATAAAAGTTCAAGATGAAAAAGATAACTCTTCTTCTCCTAAAGTTGAGGCAGTTGCTAAAAGTTACTTTCATCCTAATAAATCCTATGTTATTGTGGGTGGTCTTGGTGGATTGGGTTTGGAGGTGGCCAATTGGATGGTTGAGAGGGGAGCCAAAAAATTAGTTCTAGTCTCTCGTTCTGGAATTAAAAATGGTTATCAAGATTTATGTCTAAGAAAATGGCAAGAAAAAGGCGTCAGTGTTGACATTCCTAAAATTGATTTGTCATCTTATGAGACTGCTCAAAAATTTATTCAAGATTTGAATTTGGAGGGTCCCATTGGTGGCATTTTTAATTCTGGTTTGGTGAGTTTTTTTTAATTTTAACTTTGATTAACTTTGTTTACAGTGATTAAGTTATTTTTTATTGATTTTTTTGAACAGGTATTAAAAGACGCATTGATAGAAAATCAAACAAAAGAAATGTTTGAGGCTGTCACAGCCCCAAAAACTCAAGTCACCAAGAATTTAGATAAATTGACCCGACAACATTGTCCAGATCTTGACTACTTTGTAGTCTTTTCCAGTGGAGCTTGTGGTAGAGGAAATGCTGAACAGTCTAACTATGGACTTGCCAATAGTGTAATGGAACAAATTTGTGAGAGTCGGAAACAAGATGACCTTCATGGATTAGCCATTCAATGGGGAGTAATAGGTGAAGTTGGATTTGTAGCGGAAAAGCTATTGTCTTCAACTAGTACTGGAGAAGAAAGTTTTGAAGGGACAGTTGCCCAAAGAATTTCATCTTGCTTGGAAGTCCTTGACCTTGCACTTCAACAATCTTCCCCTGTGTACTCATCCATGGTCTTGGCTGATAAAGCTAGAAAAAAAACAAAAAAGACGGGACTACTCGTAACTTTGTCTAGTGTCTTTGGCATCAAAGATTTTGATAAAATTAATCCTGCAACTAAATTAATTGATCTCGGAATGGACTCTTTAATTGGAATGGAATTAAAGTTGACACTGGAACGTGACTATGATCTTCCACTCACACCAAATGAAATTAGAGTCATGACTTTTGGTGATTTAATTGCTATTGATGCTGGTACATTTGTTAAAGGGTCAACTACCTCAACTAAAAGTACTCATTCTGCGGAGACTCCTGGCTTAGTCCAGTCACGGAAAGATGTTCTTGTCAAACTTCATTCTTCTGGAGAAGTTGAAGATGTCCCTTCTATTTTCTTTGTTCATGGTTTAGAGGGTCATTCCGATACTTTGAGAACCTTGGCATCTAAGCTTAAATTTGACTCGTATGGATTCCAATTCCCAACCAAATATAACTCCATTCAAGAAATGGCCAAAATTTATATTGATGTAATTAATTATTCTTCATTTTATTGTAGTCTCTCTTAATATTTTTTAATTAATATTTAAATTATTTAATTAATTGCCTTTTTTTATTTAAGGAAATGAAAGCGGTTCAATCAGAAGGTATTTTTTCTCGTTATTAAATACTTGACAATTTTAAATAGGCAAAATTTTGCCTATTTACAAAATCTTATAATATTTTTTGTCTGCTTACAGGTCCGTATAATATTGTGGGGTACTCATCCGGTGCGACGGTGGCGGCTGAAATGGCTTTACAATTAGAAAAAGATTACAATGATGAAGTAAATTTTTCATTCACTAATTCTCAACTTTTAAGCCGTCTTGTCATAAATAAATAATTATTTTCTTTTTTTACCTAAAGGTATCCAATTTGGTGGTCCTTGATGGAACCTGTAACTGGACCATGACTGATGAAATAAACTATAAAGAAGATTTTAAACAAGTTGTTGAAATACTTGGAGCTACAGTTTCAACGTCTCTGAGCAAGCTCTCCGATTCCGATAAATCAGTAAGATTGTGACTAGAATATTTAATTAATTAATTCCTCAATAAATTTATAATGACAACTTGATTTTTTACATAGAAATTCCTGGATCAATTATCAAACGATAGGGAAAAGAATGTGGAGGTATTTTTAGAAATTGCCAAAAATGTATTCCCTGACGTTGAAAAATCTCTATTGAGAGACTATGTTGGACAATACTACAAATTCCTTGATTTGGCATTACATTATCGACCCTCACGTAATTTAACTGGAAAGACAACATTAGTTAAGGCCAACCACAAGTCTTACTTTTTATCCAGAATTAAGGATCAAGATCACAACATGAGAGAAGTAAAATTGATTTGACATGAATTCTATCCAATGTGTTGTAAATTACATAATATTACATTACAATTAATAATACAACTTGTAATATTCCTAATTAATTCCTAATATAATTAATTTCCAGGTTTGTGATGGACCACTCTCTATATTCACGGTGGATGGAGACCACAAAACATTTTTAGAATCAGAGAATGTTCATCAAACTGCTGAAATTTTGAATGACATGATAGAAAAGATTGATTTGCAAAAAGCAAAAGTTGCCAGCTCAATCTAAAATAAATTATCCAAGTAAAAACGTCTAGAACAATTTTCAAAATGCCAAGATTCGCATAAACAATTTTAATTGTAAATTTTTAAAACAATAATTTTTTTATTTCTTTTTCAATAATCGTTGACTCTTGATTATTTATTTTAAGTGGTAACTTGTATCATAAATATTAATTTTAGCTGTACTCCTTACAATTAATAATTAAAGTATTTATTATTATTATTCTCTCACCACAAAGCATTCCGAATTATACCAATTAATAATTAATTTCTATGTATTTATATACTTTTATGTCTGTACATTAAGCACGTAATTTAGTATCAACGCAAAAAAAATAAAACTTTATTATTCAACAAAAACACTATTGAAAAATTGAAAACTATTCAATTGAAAAATTTCCAAATAATTTTCTTCTTCACCAAAAACCTTATCATTGACAAGTGGGATCATGTCATGAGGGAAGATACTTTTTTTTGGCCAAATAAGGAGAAGAGTAATAAATGTTAGACTAAAGCCATAAGGATTTCAATGTCTTTGTGGCATGTCATGTAACATTATTATTATTATCATGGATTCCTTGTTCGTGTGTATGGTCAATTTTCAATTTGATCCTGAGCACAAGTTTCTACATAATAGTCCATGCCTTAGTCTTGTTTTGCATAGTAATTTGAAACAAGTTAGTTGAACCAACTCTATATTTAAATATAATTTTACTCATCCAAACGAGTAAGGGGTAATCCTTAAAAGCTTTACTCGCGTATTTTAAAAGTCAAAGATTTAATTACTACAGATATTTTCACTGTGTAGAAATAGCAAAAGAGAACAGTTAATTCCTTTGGAGAAGCGAGTTTCATTCTGGATATTTTTGTGTGTGCAAATTGGCTGTGCGAAAATTCCAGTCCGTAGAGCAAAGCACAGTAAACATTGAAAAAGTCTGCTCAGTTTTTGGCGAGCGTCCATGCAGTTCGCATCTCTCTCTCTCTCTCTCGCTAAATAAAGTTTTTGGTTCATTTTTACTCACTCGTTTTCACGTACAATTCTACAATTTTTCTTGACTGTCCAATCGTCTACATATATCCCTTTTTCGTCAACTTTTCAATAAATTTTTACACGAGCATTTTTGTAGTCATCTCTATTTTTTTCCTCGAGTTGGATTACGTGTAAGATTTTACAAAAGTGACTGGTTCTATAAAATATATTACACACACAAAAAATATAGAGATATTTTTTATTAATTTTACACTCGAAACACTCAACTTTCACTATCAGTATCCATCCACAAGTCAACATCTTTATTGTGAAAAGTTTTTGTGAGATGGGAAAAGTTTTCCTTATCACAATGAGTGTCTCATTTCTCATTGTGCAAAAAATACAAGACTAAAAGAGCTTTTCAACTGTAAAAAACTAGTGATTTTCTTGGTTAGCCTTGATATTCGTAAAGAAGATAAAAATATATTATTATTAGTCTTTCTTGTTCTGTACTGTGAAGATCACCGAGAAATCAAGTGTTATTATACATATGTACATGTGTACAAATAATCATACCAAAGTGTCAGTATTATCTGTATACATTACTCGAGTAAGAGCGTCAAGTTGCTTTTTTTGCAAAAGTTTAATATATCATGCAATTTTTAAGAGGATCAATATAGTCAAAAAATTGTGAATATCCGATTACAAACATACAGTTCCATGAATCATATTTAAGTGAAGTTAACGATACGTAAAGTTTTTGTGTGCAGCAATGTGCAATTAGAAAATATAACTACACAAAACTTTCTTGGTGTTGTTAGAAAAAAAGTTATGTCAGAGAAGCAAAATTAAAGTTATATTGCACTAGTTTCAGATTTCATTTTTTGTGTATTGAGATTGAACACTTGAAAACGACCTGACATTATAATGTGAACTTTCATTTTTCGTCTTTCTTTATCAAAAAGTTTTTTTTTATTTACTACCAACCAACTCCTATTTACTTACTCAAGGTAATTTTTTTGTGTTTCTTTATTTGATTTTATGGCGATGAAATGCACTAGATATTAAAAAATGCTTTTCAATTAAGTTTTATTCTTGATGATCATCAAGATTATATAATGAGTTTACATGTTTGAGGCCAGTGGCAATGGATTCAAAACTATTTTTGAAATTTTGCATGCAAACTAAAGTATGTCTAAAGTAAATTTTTTTTTGTCTTTAAAAAAACCATGTAAAATTATTTTTGTTGATATTCTATTAAGTGTAAATTTTTTGCTACATAGATTGTGCAAGAATGTCTATATATCCGCCTTTTTATTTCTGGCGTCGAAAGACTAATAAAAAAAATAATTTTAAAATACCATTGCACTTGTCAAAATCTAGTTAGAGAATAGTTTCTCTGAGACATGTAAATACTAATGTTAGCCACTTAAGTAGTAAAGCCACAAGTTGTAAGAGAGAGAGACTCAACGTGTATCCCATCGTTATAAGTCGATGAGCCACGTTAATTTTGGCTTTTGTAAACTGTTTGTTTGGCTCCTGTTCATTTCATTTTGGCACGACTCAAGAGTTACTTAAAGTAGAGGAACTCTCCTTCTCCTTCCGTGACAACGTCCACGTGTTTACTCAAATGGTGGTTGACACCGTCTAAGTAAGAAGGGCATCGACAAAGAAAATAAATCTTAGTATTGGGTCATTCATATATAACACATCTTTCATGATTCATGAATCAGGAATATTGGTGAACTAAATTTTTTTCATCAAAAAAGATGAAATTAAATTTAGCAATGTCATTTGAAATGGGTCATTTTTTTGTAATATTTGTATTTGAATATCACTTTACTATACTTAAGTATGTTTGTATAATTGATTAAAAAATTCAAACAATGTGGACACAGAGAGGAAATTTGTAAGACTGCAATGCTTGCATCGAAGATTCTTTGTAAGTTACATTCATAGCCAATAGCATTTGTACAACTTCCTATTCTTTATTGACAACCTTGATCGCCTTTTCCTCGTTCAGTTAATGCTATTCCTCCCATCTAAAAAAGGGAGGAATTTCACAGAGTTGATACTCTGTGAAAATGTACGTATCAATTTTTTTGCTTGTTGAATGCAAAAAAAATCATTTTTTTCTGTTGCTTCTTTTGGACACTCTTAGTTCCTTGTATAAAAGACCTTCAATCGTCCCAAGATTTAGAAAAAAGATTGAAAATTTTATTTGCCATACAAGTCAACCAATGTTGACAGAAGCTCAAAAAGTAAAGGGCTCTGTCAACTATTGAACTATGTTCGTTGCCGTATTGGATCAGTGTACACTTGTCTGTTTGCATAATATTGATCATGGTAGGGTAAAAAACTATCTGTACACTATTTATATAAAACATTGTTTGGACCCCATGGAATTTGCCGGGTAATACACTTGGGAAGAAAAATGTGGTTACACAACTAGTTCTGTTTCTGTACACTGTACAGTGATAAAATAACTGATAAAGTTGAGACTGCATATTTATTTTTTTTGAAAAAAATGACAAGGTTGAATGCACGTCATCATTTTTTTTTATTTATAAAATTTGAATTTTAAGACACTTTAATCCTTTACTTGAATCTTGAATAATATAAATCAACACTTTTTAACAATTTAAATTTCACGAGGCCTTCCAAATTTTTGTTTGTCCATAAACAAAAATGTACTCGTAATTTCAAATTCTTTGGCCATGAAATGAAAAGTTTAAAGATTTCTAAACTTTTTTTTACGTGTATCATGTATAGAAAATGATTAAAAATTATGAACAACTGTAATTTTGACAAAAATATGCATATGTACGTTGTTTAAAATGAACGTCCTATTACAATTAAACTTTTTAGTGACAGAAAAAACTAATTTTCTAAACAATTTTAGTTCTCCACCTTACTAGTTAACTTACTGCTTAACTCTACAGTTTTGGGACGACTAATAATTAACAATAATTGACGTCTCATCTACGGTTCAGCAGTATTATATACTTCAATGTCATATCCTTTACAAAACTCTCGGATTTCATGTTTCACAACGGTTAAAATAGTTGCTCATGTATTAAAATAACATGACATGGAAAACTTGTCCATTCTCAAAATCATCATTATCAAAAGATATCTAGTCGTACCAGTTAAAATTTATCCATCCTCTTTTAGAACATCCAATAGAAAATAAGTCAGAGGAGATATTCCATGAGTACCATAAATTGGAGTAAATGTGATTAAGTCTGTTGGGCGTTAGTCCTATCCATATTTATGATTATTTATTTTATGTAAATGGCAACGAACTCTCCCCAACACATGTACAGAGACACCACATTTGTAATCATATTTATTATTTGTTGTATGGAGACAGGTACATTTTTTTGAATGCAAGTGCTACCGTCAGTTTTATTTGATGAATTTATGTCTACATTATGTAATAACCTCCTCCTCCAAATTGTCCAATTTATACACATACTCACATGAGACTATCTCACACAAAAGTCTTCATCTCCACAATCAACAAACTTGTCTATGTACTACATCTCGTCCTCTAAGAACAATAGGTAGCACACATGTAATTAATAATTGTGAATTGTACATAAAGTGGGCGCGAGGATTACAGTAAAATATTTGTATTCAAGAAATTAGTCAAAATATCTTCAAAGTCTTTAGTCAAGGTAAATCTTTTAATTAGTTTAAGACCTACATACTGCATATCACACGTGCCAAACAAAGTTTCTTGATAGTGGTTACGATTATATTGCCAACTCAAAATATTAATAAGGTTGTCTTTTATAAAACATTTAAATATTAATCAAGTAGAATAAGTAATGTCTTTATTATGAAAAGTATTTTGACAAGACAAGGAATATAGTCAACGTTATAAAAATATCATTATCCGTTCTAATACATTTAATGTTTTTTTATTATCTATGGCTCCAATACTTTGACACAAGTCACACTGTCGCAGTACCAAGTTAAAGATCAATGAAGAAATTACCAAACCAATACTTTTATCTATTTGAGCTGTAAAGATATAGTAAAAAAGGTTGTATAAATAATATTCTCAAAATAAAAATATTGTTGGTGCTAATCATTGGTAGCCAGTAGAGTAAAGAGAGAGAGAGAGAGAGAGAGAGAGAAGTGTAGAGAATCTTCTGTAGGATAGAAAAAGCCTTTGCCTTCCATTACTTATACTAAATGGTTTATTTATTGATGACACAATATAATATACTGTGTGTACATAGTATACAGTTTAGAAAAAACTTTTTTTTTGGGATGAGATAACAACACATACACTACACTGTACACAATCCTTCCTTCATTCAATCGTGTCTGTTCACAATTCCTCCTATCATATTCCTCCCTCTCTCTCTCTCTCTCTCTTATTGAGTTCATGTTGTTATCTGTATACTCATAATATAGTTTTGCAAAATATTCGCATACTTCCATTTCGTAAACGTCATCCTCATGGAATATTACATAATAGTATCTCTGATGAGTAAGAAGTAAAAAAAGGGAGGAGGATAGAAGGATTTTTTGAGGGCACTTAAATGACGTCTTTTACGTGCTTTTGCTCTTCCTTAAATGATTTTTATTTTTTTTATCAATTTATTTTGATCATGTCATTCTCCTCTTGTTAGTCTTTACAACATTCTGTGAAATTTTTATGGCAAAAATTAAAATCCACTTCTTTTCACTTTCCTCTTTTTAAAAGAAGACAAGAAAAAAAAGTCAGTGGAGTTTAATAAAGCAGTGACGTTTCGTTGACACATATAACCTTGTAAGAGTATTATTATAATTTATCCCATATTTCAATTACAAGACCAAAAAGGTGACAAGTGCGAGAGACTGCGTTCATTCGCCAATGTTGAAAGTTCACGCAACGACACCAACAACATCATCATAAACAACTAGGAGAGAGAGAAACAATGTACATATTAAAACGTGAAAAAATAAATATAAACTTACGACCATGACCTTGAGCTTTTGATAGCATCCAAATTCACGACAACCAACGTGATCTTAGGTAGGTCGTCGTTTTTTATACACGTATGCAAGCATAGTACAGAATCTGTATTACAGATATAGAGCTCTAAAGTAAATGTTCTCTACAACTAGGTGCATAGCTACTCGTAAAAATACTTATATGAACTTGTAAAGTTAATGCAAAAAGTCCACACATATTCTTTATTGCCACTGTATAACTACAAAGTCAAATGTTGATGTTGTAGATTACAGATATACTTATTGCATGTGTAACGGCAATTATTCAGTTAACACAATCAATAAGAATAAATTTATATTATGCACACTTTGGTCAACTTATTAACAATGTGACAGTTCACAATTTAGGCAGGACAACAACAAACATGTTAATAGTTGCATTTAAAAAAATGTTTGGTGGTCAATCTCGAATGTCAAATATTTTAACAAAGTTTACAATGACATTACAACTACTACCTCATCTGTACGTACAGAGTACAGATATACGAAGAAAACTTTTTTCATTTAACAGCATGTGTACTTATTTTTGTAAATATAGTCAAGGCTAATAACTACAAAAAAAGACGCAAATTCTCATGTAGGCATACTAAGTAGTTGATGCTTGTACATACAGTTTGTATAGGGAATGTCTTATTCAAGCTTCCACCTGAATTCTTCGTAGTACAGACACGTAGTGAAAAACAAACTGAAGATTCATTGTAAAACGGAGCCAAACAATTCCTCTTTTTTTGGTTCCAACATTTATACGTCCAAATTGCACGTTGGGGATTCCTACTGTTATATTTGTACATATATGTGTGTATAAATATATGTTTATCTCTACTGGAATGAAACGAAGGAAGAGTTGTAAAATGTAAAAAATGATTATGCACTTGTATCCACTTTTATAATATTGTTGTGTTGAAGGAAGGGGGAGGCGGCAGTTCCCTTGTATAATCCAAAGTCGTAAGCATAGTTAGTTAACTATTGTCTCGACATAATGGACTGTGTGGACTGTAATTGTGAAAAGAAATACGCAGTAAAGTTGTTTGGCTGCAAGTGTAATGACAAAGGCTTGTAATAAACTTTGGGGGTAAGGTGTAAGTTTATCCCCATGAAAAAGGAGTAGAGCAACAACAACAAAATACCACGTGTCGATATTAGAACCTACTCAAAAAATAATGAAAGAGAGAAAAAATCCACATCCAGACAAGTATCAAGTTTAGTCACACTCACAAATGACAGAAAAGGTGGTTTACACACATCAAAAGTAAAAAAAATGTCTTTTTTACTTGTACAATTAAGATAGTTAATTTGTACAGTTTTTTACAAATTCAAAAGAAAGCATGTGTCAAGATCAAATTAGTTGATATAAATTATTAGTTTTAATTTGTACCAGTGTCATCACAATAAGTGTGTGTTTTTTTTATGGCTTTGCTTTCGTTCTGAAAAAAGTGAAAAATTTATTTTTGTTGGTAAATTCCATTCGTCATACTTTGTGTGACTTATTTTTACCCATCACAATCTCCTTTCTGTGTAAATAAAAATATTGTTGAAATTGTTGAAACTGGTAAGTTTTGGAATAATTTTATTTATTTTTTTCCTTTGAAATGATTCACAATGTAAAGCTCAAAAAAGTTTAGAATTTTATCCTTTTTTTGTATTCTTAGGAGTAGTCTCTTGTCTTTTTTCAGTCCTGGAATAAAAATTAATGTAGTTTTTCTCAAAATATATCCTAAAATATGTAGAGAGTTTTTGTTTCTATCTAATGTGTCTCTGCATAATGTCATTAGGCAATTTTGTTGAGTGTCTGCAGTTGTAATGAGATTTTTACATAATAACTACATATCACTATTACAGAATAGTCTTATACAGTATGAGAAAATATTACTTTGTGGGGGGTTAATTATTTTTAAAAATATTCTCGTCTATGACCCCTACTTTTATCTTTGACTAGGCAATTAACTCATTGCCCAACTAGACATTGGAGAGAGATAACTAATTAAATAATATTTTTGTCTTTTGCCACTGAGAAACTCAAAAAAACTAAAATTTGTAATCAACTCTACTCATAAAGTATGAATATCCCTTTTCTTTTGTCCTCTTTACAAAGAATTTTCAGTCTGCTGGTTTGTCTCATGTTTAGTCTTTATCTTTGTTGTCTTCTCATTGAGAAATTCTCTCTCTCTCTTTAATATCCTGGAATTTTGAGAAAACAGTCTCAACTTTTTTTTTCCAAAAAGAGAAAATGTTTGTAGCTGCATAATAAAAATGCATAATGCAAAAAAAATGGAATCACTACAACTCTTATTGTTATTTACGTGCTCATATCAGTATGTAGTATCAAGGGATAAAATTTATGCTGTACAATATAAATGTAAATAAATAAATGGAGAGACTTTTTCACAACAAAGAGCCTTACCTTATTTTGTATCTGTAGTTATGAAGTACTGAGCCTGAGTAAAAAGCTGCCAGAATAGTTTAATCAAAATATTTATTTTGTCTAAAAACTTTTATTGACTAGGACTCTATAGAACAAGGACAAGAGAGTTTGAATGACAATTTTTTATTTTTTTCCGTTTCTCCAAGAGAGTATTATTGTATATGACAATAAAATGAAGAGAGTCGTAGGTTTTTGTTGTATTGTCATATTTAGATGTGAAATGGTGCAATAGTTTCTTTTTTTTTTGTATTGTCTGTCGTTTCGTCTGATCGTCATCTTGAATCTCCAAAGTTTTATCATTAATCATAAAACCTAAAAGCCACTCTCTCTCTCTCTCTTTTATGTTTGAGTCCAAATTTTCTTTAATCTAACTACGTTAATACGTACAATCTCCCATAACGTGGGATATATCATCCCATATCTCTCTCTCTACAGGAGGACCCATGTGCCTCATAGGTTCATATAAAAATTGTACATTATGTCACACTTTTCCGGTATATGACTGCACTCATGTCTATAATAAACTGCAATCATCCTTCAAGTATCTACAGTTATATGTACTAGAACTTGAAAAGTACATTTGGAGAGAGATACACACCCGAAAAATAAAATAAAATATATCGTTTCCACTTCCACCGACAAAACGCTTTAGTGAAAAGACTCTCTCTCTCCTTTTGTGTTGGCCAAAAAAAACTTGTACAAGATCAAGGACTCGCAAAATAGTCTCTCCAGTTAAATTACGTACATAAGTCACATGCACTGTTATATCTCTAATAATGTTTCCCTGCCTTTCAATGTCATCACAACGCAGTAAGAGGATTTAACTGCGTTGTGAAATTTTTTATTATGACTTGGGTGTATACTTAACTATAAGCACAAGAGCATTAGTTTTTTAATAGTCTTAAAAAAACCAGTCATTTATACAAAAATTCATAGTCATTGATGAACTAATATTTTCCTCTTGCCCCCTGGTTAATCATGAATTAACAGAACCTATTATGATTAAATTATTTCATGTAAAAATAAGCAGCTGTCCAATTTTGGACAAGTTGCATTTTCCACATATTTGAAAATGAAAGGGAACATTTCTCTAGAAAAAATATTGAGATAGGAATTTCAAAAGAAATATTAATTTTATGAAGAAAAAAAAATGAAAAGTTTATTAATGATTCAGAGAACGTTCGGCTGGGTTGTATTGACGTAAGTTGTAAGTACATTTTTTATGTATTTATACCGTGAACTATGAACTATATCCAAACAAAAAAAAGATAAAATGTGATGGACTTTGTCAAATGTTTTTTTTTATTATTTTCACTCAGAAAAACAGCCAATAATATTTTTTTTTGTGTGTGTAAATAGGAGATACGGATACTTTATAAGGGAGAAACGTCAAAAAAAAGAGTTTTTGTTTGTATGAAAAAAACTCATGTTTGTACGTCTTTGTCTATCAAACATAATAATATTTAGTGATGTTATATTGTCTATTATGAGTCATTTCATTAAGTGGTGAATATATTTTGAATTATATAATTTAACAGTAGTCTCTGCATAACTTTTGTCTTTGTTTTTGATTTGACACTCTTCCATCATTGACTATTATGAAAGAAATCCTCTTGATGAAGATATCTTTGTGGAGTGTGGACATGAACAGAAAATATTATTGTGTGTGTGTCATTATCTTGAATATAGTCTTCAACTTGTTCTTCTTCATAGTTGGCATAACATTATTTAAAAAAATAATATTTAGAGCAACGCTGCTGTCAACTCACATGGTTATTATTTTAATTCGTTGAATTTAAACTGACAAGAGAGAGAGAAAGAGAGGGAGAGAAAATAAAAACATGTGAGTTTGTAATGTAAAAACAAAATCATTTTGAATGAGCTCAAAGTTCATAGCATAACAATATTGATTTGTACGACTGAACTAATTACTTTGTTCCATGAAACGCAATACGATTGACTAGCTACCATCGTTCTCCCTCTCTCATTGACTCTTTTACGTTGGATAATTGAGTTGACCGTCTTGTACTTATATACTATTCCAAATTGTTATTTAGGTTATTGAGAGTGCTGGAATAAATATTTATACCGTATTTTATGAAATAATATTTATAAAAGAATAGTGTACAAATATAAATATTTCGTTTCATTGTAAATGATGTCTTCTAATATAATAGACTTGGGTTGTACAATTTCAAAGAATACGGTATATTTTGTACACCTATATTTGTTTTGGTTTTTTTATTTTTGTACACTTGTACAAACCTACTATTGACTAAAGTTGTAGCTCGTTAGAGTACACGTGGAGGAATTAAAATGAAAACTGAAGGAGATTATTTCTATGTGGTTTGACAATGACAGTGGTCCTCAATGATACATGGACTCTTTTGCCTAGTCATAAAATAGAAACCCTCTGAAACTCTGTGGATTTGAACATTATAACCCACAAGAAATGTGTACTGGAGAGGAGAGAAATGTGGTGCATGCGGGAGGATAAAAATGACTGATAATGATAAAGCTATTTAAATAAAACATGGAAATGTCTATTTTTCATGAAATGATGATCATTGTCAGAAAATTTAATCAGCTTTCTTTTCATATTGTACTTATCTATTGAATCAAAGATAGATAGGGTAGATTATTATAGAACTATCATTATTGTTCGAAATTGGAGAGTCCTTATGACGAGAATGCATATCTGTACTGGTTCAAGTTTAACTAAAAGTTTGAGTCGAAACGACCTAAATGCTATTGACTCTTCTATGACGTATCTGTATTTTTGGCTGGGATAGATGATGATAGAGTTAAGTGGTGATCAGCAATTTGTTTGTCGACTACCACCTCCATCCATATATTCAAGAGTCACATTTAATGTCTTTTTCAATATATTTGTTATGAAATGTATAACCATTGCACATGTTGGCATGTGTTTAAGAGTATTGTGTTAGCAAATAGTAGTACAGTTGGGGGGTATATCTGTATTGATAGATCCCTTTTTCTACTTATTATTTGGGTGTCGAGTGCTCCAACTTCCACGCATAAAAGAGTTTTCAACTCACGCCAAAATGAGAAATGAGAATGGAAAATGGGGAAATGTGTTCCTGTCGTTGTACATTATGACGACCATTTCACAGAGTTCAATCTTCGTCTCTCTCTCTCTCTCTCTCTCTCTCTCTCTCTTTTCTTCTCGTACATCCTATTTTTAAACCCTCCTATGTACTAAAGAGTTTAAGAGACATTTTCTAAGTTACATGATTTTTTTTACAATTGTAATAGACAACACATGTACGTATTATGTTGTGAAATGAAATGAGTTTCGATTTCTCTACATATCATTTTCACTAGTAGATTTGCAAATTGTGTATGTACATCGTCTCTGCAAATTCCTCCCCACATACTTGTTCTCCTTTTATTTTCTGCATGGCTAAAAACATCCGTTCAAAGTCATAAAAAAAGTTTTATGATAAAAACTCCTGAGCTCATTTTTTTGTTTAGGACACGTCGAGAAGGAAAGGGAACTACTGAGGGAATTAAATCTGTACATTCTTTTGTCCACTCATGTACTTTTTAGCCACTTGAATAGGATTTGCGGGTTTTTGCTCATCTGATCCCTCAGATTTACGACAGATCACATGATGATGGACATGATGCAGATGGTTTTGAAACCGTATTTTTTACATTTTTTTCCTATGTATACATTCTGTATATATAGAACTTGGTTTACAAAATCAATAAATAGACAGTGGCATAAATTTTAGCTGGTGGGAAAGGACATGATTTTTAACTTTTTTTTTGTTGTTGCATATCCCACAATTTTTGACCATGACTGACACGCCAGTTTGGTTCACCTCTTGAATTGTCAAGGGCAAGTGAAAATTTGTAGAGATGACTAATATTAATATTGGTTGGTCTGTAAAATCAGTTGAACGTTCTACTAATTAAAGTTTGTTGACAATGTTATATATCACTTCATCAAGAAATTTTCTTTACTGAATAATTTAAGTCCAGCTCCAGCAAAAAAAGAAAGAATTAGGAAGGGAAACCTGTGGAGGATGGTGTTGCATGTTAACTGTCAAAGGTTCCATTTACCTAATCAAATTGTAATTTTACAGACGGTCGGATATGTTGAATATTTAATACGACAAAACAAATACAGATAGATAAAACCATGAACGCCCCCCATTCGTTTTGACTGATGATGAACCCAGTGTAATTATAATTAAAAGCCTGTCACACACTCTCGAGACAGAGTTGGCTCGTGCGTACTTAAATATAAAGGCAGATAAAGAATTTAACATGAAATACATGATACATTCACATACAATGTACTTTCTTACACTATCCAACTGGGTTAGTAGTGTCTTCCTTATGTATTTTGGTTTTGGGTACACACAAAAAAGCAGGTGTTAAGTTAAACTTCTTGTGATGCCGACAAAGATAGGCAGGCATTAAATGTTGGGATTTTTTTTGAAATAAAAATACTTGTTTCCTCATTAAAGAATTATTACCTAAGACTTGTGTGTTTATTCCTCCCTCTCTTTAAACTACAAAGGCCACTGTCAAGTTCTACAAACTTTTTAATTTTATTTTTTTTTGTAAGTATCCACCCTCAAAAGTAAAACTACCTTGATTGTACAATTTAAAATTCATTAGGACACGTGTAGTACTGATACACACACTCACACACATGTTAAGTTAATTACACTTGAAACTGTATCATGACATCTCAATCTTATCCTGATGGACAATCTCAAAGTCCAAAATAAAATGGTTAAAGATCATTGAACTGGATATTTCCCTCTTTAAACATCCTTTAGTTTACATGTTCATGGACAAAGTAAACAACGGAAACAAATATTATCTGATATCTGTATTAGCAACTATTTTTTTACCTCTTTAATTCATCAACATCCAATCTGTCAACCTTAGAGACAGATTAAATTGCATGGCTGTCATGAACTATTTTCCATACCTGTGTCCCTGTGTCTTACGCCGCCCACTATGGTCATACATGTATTTTTTCAGATAATCAATATAATAAATGTTACTAGTATATTTTTTTAATTAAATATTTTTCCGATAAAAATATCCCCACAATTCTGTATCCCTATTTTTAACAAATTTATCAATGTCATGTTTCATCATTTCAACTTCATTTACACACCTAATAAAATATTATTTTTGTGTGATAAAGTGTAAATACCTATGTATGTGTACTTATGTGGTAGTATTTTTCTTTTATCTGTAGTTTTTTTTGTGATTCAAATAATATTAGGACTGGAATTATTGGTTAAAGTCATTGCGTCTTGTCTCTTTTTTTCCCTGACAGAAAGTCGTATTAAATTTGACGATTACCTTGTCGTTGCGAAAAAAAAGTCTGGAGACGTAAGGAGGAGGAATGTTATCTATTAAACCAATTTTGTGATATATGAAAAAAACATGGAGGGTTTTTTATACTAATATTTTTATTTCTGGAGCAGAATGGAGAAATGACTTTATCTCTACGGAGTGTATGTGTGTGTGTCCGCACTACAGAAAGCTTTCTGCCTCTGCTTGATATCTTGTAACCTCGTCGGCACTCTTCTAGTTCTCTCGCTACTTTTGAAAAAAAGTCTTTTGTTATAAAACCAATAAAAATGATTTTTAGCGACTTGCTAGGCTTTACGAGATATTACCGTAAGAACATAAAAAAATAAGATAAAACACTTTATTTCTTGAGGCAGGGGGAGAAGAAAAAAAACTCTTTTGTTCCCTTTTTGGTTGATTACTTGAAAGCATTGACTTTTTTTGGAATTGTTTGAATTAGTGGGGTGAGCATGTGATTGAGAGATGCACTCGGTTCTGATTCCCATTTCAATTTTCATGAAATTCATGCCCTTATCTGAGCATAGAGAAGAGAGAATTGTGATTGTCTTTTTTTTGTTGACAATTCATTCCCTTTTTGATTCCCCCTCTATGATTTTGTCCGTGTTTTTTAGACACACACACACAGAGTGGAAATTGTTGCAACAAGATCACGGCAACTTGAAAAATGTATTTTCAAGTGGTGTCAGCCACACACATACTGTCAACTGCCAACAACCTTTAACACGTTGACAATTACTCATTGACAATTTATTTGGGCTCTCTCATATTTGCTCTCCCTCGTGTTTCATGCTGTTCACATGGATTAGAGTAATATACAGTCACATGTTTTTTCTATTGTTTGGTCATTGGGTAAAAATAAGGGATTAACACTTTAAATGGCAAGGAAAGTTTTAATAATTGTACTGAGAATTCTACTGTAGGTTTGACCAATTATGTACACACTTGGTGAATTAAAATTAGTCAATTTGTATGCATGACATGACCCTTTTACGTCCAACTAAATAAATAATTTAGCTCACTCATTTCCTTTTCTTTTATCGCCTCCAAGTGTCTTGTAATTTTTAGGATAATGTAGAGCTAGAATATATTTATAGTAAGTAGTATTGAACTCTCAAAGTCTAACTTAAAAATAACTTGAATTTTGTTCATTACAAATAAAAAGTCTGTTGCATTGTGTAGCCGTTGTCGAGAGAGAGAAAGAAGAAAAAATTTAATGGCAATCAGCTTATCGGCCGAAACAAGAGATTAGAAATGTTCTCTGTGTAGTATATTGACAGATTGGGTATTTAAACTTGAAGTTTGTCTGACCCAAGTACTTTGCTTTGCGAAATCATGACGAAAGAATCATTTAACTGTACTACAGATTCTCTACAATTTTATGAGCAAATTGGTCAAACTATAGGATCTGTACAAGTAGGAGAAAAATTATTCAAAACTAAAGAATGTACATGGAGAATTATAGCAACCAACTACCAATTACAATTATCGTTATTTTTGTCATCATTAGCAATTCAACAAGTCTTGTGCGTTGACATAATATATTCATTCATAAATAAGAGATATTACAAACTCTAGTCATATTTTTAACCATGATATTCATATTTGGTCATATTGAATGTACAATGTAGATAGGTATATTCAGATCATTGATGATGAATAAATTTTGTGCTGGAAATGAATTAATATTTTTTTCATATTTGCTGTCACTTGATTTTTTCTAGCATTATTTATAAATTGTATTTTATAAAAATTTAATTGAACTGTCAAATATGATGAGTTTGATTTTGAGTACTTTGATTCAAGTCAATTCAAGTTCTAGTGGGAATACATTTAAATTGATAGAATTTTTTTTCCTTGTTTTTTTTCAGTTCTCACCGCTTTTGGTAAAAAAAAATATAATTGTCAGCAAGTGACTAGTTACTTACAATTGAACTGTAGAAATTATTATAATAGAGAGAGAGAGAAATTCTAATTCTTGTTTTTGTTAATTTTGTTGAGGAGTGTAAAGTTGAAAGAAGGGATATACAGATCTGTATTTATATCTGCATTTATAATGATAATTTGATAATTTGTTTATGTTAAAGTAGAAAGGAATGTGTACAATCGATGCATTTCTTTTTTTGCACACCCATGAACATGGTTTCGTATGCAAGCTGAATAAACAGTTTTATGTATGCAAGAGCAACACAGTTGCCTCGTTCATTGTCACCTCTCTCCTTTTTTCTTGTCCTTGACTACTGATAGGCCTTGATGGAAGATTTATCTCGTGGTACTAGAATTTTATTAGCTTCTTCAATATTAAATATGTTGCAGCTGGTTAGATGAGAAAAATCTTAAGCCTCTGTTCTAATATTTTACTGAATCATTACTAATCATATTTTCTCCATCTTGACACTAACAGTGTAAATATTTCATTGTGGATATCCTTTGAATTTTTTTTCATTTTGAACTTGCCTTCTTTTCCTTATTGTTGTGGTTTTGGTTTTTTTAAAAAAGGAGAAAGACTAAAAAACAAAAATTGTGGTTAACATAAAACCGATGTCGGGAGTTAGACAAGGAAAAAGCAATTGGAATAGTAATGTGATTGATGTATGAGGTAAACACATGATTTCATTTTGTGTGAGTGTGACTGTCATCGCACAAAACTCTACAACAGTCTCATATGTAGTCAATGACTTATGAGCTTAGAATTTTGTTTGTTGTTTATGGAACATTTTATGACTTGAAATTATGATATCATCCATGTAATCTTGTTGTTGATATTAAAACGTTAATGACTTAACAAGAGAAAGGAGGAGGAGATGGAGAGGACAAAACCCAAGTTGAAAGGCTTTTCTGCATGGCCGATATGAAATTATCTTAAACTTTACCTTTTATACACACACAGAGCAGACATTATAATAATAATATAATGTAATACGATAGCCTTGCACCCATAAAACAGTACAAATTTATTTAATTATATCATTCTTATGATAATTTGCTAGTCTGATGGCGGGAGCCCAAAAAAAGTTTGCTAGTTTATTTGTATAAATTTTAAAATACAAAGCTCCCCAGTTTTACATTTGACAGTGACTCTCTCTCTCTATGTCTAAAGTACACCATGGAATTTTATGTAGACGATAAAATCTTGACACTTTTAAAATGATAATATCATTAAAATTATGCAACAAATTGCCTTAAAATAGTTGTTTTTATCGTAAACCCCAACATCTGTACATAAATGTTTATGTAAAGTGATGAATCCAATTGAAAAATAAAATTAAGGTTTTATATATTTATTCATCCTCCATATTTTCGTATCTCTTGTCCCTCATTTAATTTAAGGAGCAATTTGGTTGAATTAAAAAGCTATCAATGTTGTCAAAATCAATGGAAGAGTCTCTCTCTCTCTCTCTGTACATTAATACTAATTATTTTTATGAGACTGTCCATAATATGAGAATAAGATAAGATAATAAATAATTGAATGAAAAATGATGATGCAATCTATAACATTTTTCATTTGTGTATTCATAATGTCAAAAAATGATTTTTAATTTTTTTTGTACAATCTAATGACATTTTATTAAATGTAATTTTTTTAAAAAAAATCTTGTTTTTCTACTCAACTTAGGTACTCACTGGAGGAGTCACCAGTCAACAAGGAATGTAGTTGATGATGATAATGAATAGAAATCATGGAGGGAAGAAATGTACTTGTGTAGAACCTACTCAAAATATTTTGTAGTATCAAAATAAGGACAATTTAAAGTTCAGATGGGAATTAAGTGTAATATACTTAATCATTGATTTTATACCAATGACCATTATCAAGTAAAAGGGGAAACAATGTGGAAACTCACAACTTTACTTTTCTTGGCTGCCACGACCACTGCGACAATTTCTACAATAGAAAAATATAATCCTCTTGACAGATGTCTCAAGGAGGTGAAAGGTTTGCAATTTCTTATTTCTCTCTCTCTACATTTGTACTGTCACTTAGTTTGGAGGCTTAAAAGTATAAAAATTTTGTAAACCTTTGGAGAGGACGATGATCACGCCACTGATTTAAATGTTGTCTTTTTTTCCTTATTTTTATTTGTATTTTTGTTGGCTCTTGAGTACATTTCCTTGACTGAGAGTGAACAAAAAATGAATATAATAATTCCATTCATCTCTTAATCTCTTTGTGAGACAGAAATTTTCTTGCGTGGCCCAATACTATTTTTCTTAAGTGTACGAGGCAAGCGAAATTGTCCATTAGCGGATTTGTTAGGACGTACGAGTATATAATACATTTCTTTTTATTACGACTTTATCGACTACTCAGAGCTCGGGAAATTTCAGACAAGGTTTATGTTTAAATGTCCCCCATGAGAAATGTATTGAATTTCAGTGAATGACATTTTGTATCCAGTTTCCACCGAAATTTTTACCCTTGGGCTCAATTCAAGAAAAAGTAGAATGAGAGGAAAATAGAATTTAGAGATGTAAAGTATAGAATCCTGTCTGGGAATTTGAGTCTTTTTATTAAGTCCCCTCAATTGATTTCAAATTATAGTTGTGTACAGTTTTAGTGTCTAAAATTACAATAGATTTTAGTTTTAATTCATGTTCCACTTCCATGTAACACTATTCATTGTCAATGTTTTTTCTTTTAATGTTTCCCCATTTTCTGGACATTTTAGAGGTCACTCCAAGGAAATTTTTTCAACTGGACAATGATATCCATAATATTACAATTGAGGTATGCTATGTACATCTTTGTACATCGAGTCTTCTATTTTGAAAATTTTTGAATTGTTTTTCTTCTCACAATGAGTGAAGTTTAATGAATAAATTTTACATGAATTTGAATTTAGGCATCATCACAAATTGGACATCAACTAGTGACAGCAGCTTTCAGGTAAAATAAAAATAGAAAAATGTTGAAATTTAATACAATTTAAAATGTAGGTCAATATAAAAACTGTGTAATGTAATATTTTTGTACAATTTTATATACTTTTAGCATTTTTCTACAAGAAGTTTTGGGCTATGATTCCGTGTCAGTGAAAACTTACAACAAGGATAATTTTAATGTTTCCGTTATCTTGAGGCGACTGGCTGATTCGGGCTTTGATGGTCCATCAGGACCGGATGAACTTAGGTATGAAAAAAATTATACTCTCTCTCATTAAATATTTTGATGCTTTATTAGTTGAAAAACCATTGTTCAAAAATATATTCTGTAGTGATCATAAAAGGAAAACAAAAACCATTTCGTAAATTCTTTTTTACCAAACCTCTTGTTATTTAGTAGAGAAAAGAGAACTTTTATTATATTTCGTATTTCTCAAAAACTTTTGACTAAAGCCTGAATTATGTAAAGATCAAGTAAAAGTATAATAATATATGTGTGGTTTTATAGATCAAATGTTGAGTTGAGTAAAATAACTAAAAACTTTTGTTATTGTTGAGTTTTTAATAGAAAATATAGGAGAGAAATATATATTCATAGTATTCCAATCGATCGACCAGTCCTTCACAATTGATATTTTTAGTATCGGTTCAATTTACTTAAGAGAGGCAAAAGAGAAGAGAAAAGTGTCTTTAATTTCTCTTTACAAAAAAGGAAAGATAAATACAATATTGTAGACAAGTATGTACTTACACTACTTACTACTTAGGTATACAGTAGAGAGAGAGAGACCTTGATAAAAAAAGAATCTTCTAAGAAGGAGAAAGAAAGGGAAAATATACAAGACATTGAGTAAGGAAGAGTGGTGGGCGTTGAAAGTTGAAAGAAAGTGAGTACATGCCAGGAGCAATGTAATTTTGGTATTTTGTCCTTTTGTAGAACTAAACACACACGGCTCTGAATGTGCAAGTGCTAGATTCAATGATCTCATTGTGTATGTCAAATAAGTTGGTCTCACGTTTATGGGTTTTTTTCCCTCTCTCATTTTTTTCTTCTTATTGTAGAGTTCCAGAAACTATGGTCAACCTTGCTGTTTGGATTCCTCATGACGTTGAATTGGCAGACTGGACGAGTCCTGAACGCTTGGAAAATTGTGGCCATCTGGGTTTCTCAGGAAGGTATAGTCTTTTTTTTGAGACCAAATTCCGGTTTTTCCTTTCTCTATAGCTTTTGACAATTCAGTAAAAATACCCTCGCCAATATATTTTATGATCACACTCCATTGTGACTTTTTTTTATATCTCAAAAAAAGAGGTGACTGTGAACCACTTGATTGGACAGTCAATTTAAGACTAACAATGAGATTGGCCATGTATGTGTGTACAAGGGCTGAGTATGTATGCTTGAACTTTACTCCAAAAGGGGTTTTTTTGGCATCATCGTCATTGTTCAATGTGGAGGTATAGTGGATTAAGAGAGAGAGATGGGCCAATGTGCTTTCACAGACAAAATGTGAGAAAAGTTTTTGTTGTCCAAACAAAAACAACTGACACTCCACGTCATTTCCACAAATTTCTTTTTCTCTCTCTCTCGTCGAATCTTTCCTTCACCATCCCTATTTTATTAACTTTCTCATCGTCTTGTTGGCTTTTCTTATGTCTTATACGAATGACTACCCAGAAGGACGACGTAATAATTCTAATGTTTCCTTTGAAAGACTCCCTCTCTTATGTACATACACTGAGGAGGAGGAGAGTATTGACTATAATTCTTAAAGAAACTTTTGACTAATATTATTTTATACATTTTCCTGTCTAGGTTTGGCTGGTTCATTCCAAAGAATCCTGTCGTCAAGTCTCAGCCCACTGTTGACTATTGGAGGTAAGTCTCATGGAAGTGATTGTTCTGTGAACCTAAACTAACTTTAATGCATGTATAAATGTATTCCTGTCCTAGTTTTTTTTGGTGAAAGTTAGAGATTTTTAATCAGTATTCCAAATGATGATTACAGTAAAATATATACCCATTCATGTACATTACTTGTATAAGTACTGATGTTACAAATATTTCCTGTATTTTTCAGAACATTCCAGAATAATCCAAAATTGGCTAGTATTTTTAGTTTGGACGGAGAAGGATTGAAAATTGCAATGAGCTACGCAAAAAATTCGACAAGTGGAAGGTACAAAATCAAAAAAAAAAAAATATTCTTTCTTGGTTATCTAATATTTGTTGAAGACTTGTGTGTGTCTGTATTACATTTATTATGAAAGATGGATTATAAATAATCTTTCTTTTCAAGAATATTCTATAATATCAACTAACCCAGAGTAAATGTTCTGGAGCTAGAGAATGTATCTTATTTCCGTCATCCATTAATGTCAACATTATCAATTCATCAAAAGAGCCGCTATATAAATAATAGAAGCTGTAAAATTGTCTATATAAAATACAAGAAAAAAAACAAGTTTACTTTTTTTTAACCACATGAAAAATAAATTCATTTTTATACCAAAAAATTCTCAATTATCATGGGAAAACACCCCGAATTATTAATATACAGTTTACAAGTTTTTTTATGTAAATTTACAGGTACTATTGTGAAGAGAGTTTTTGTGAAAAAGGTGCTTTTGAACCCACAAAATGTCAAGTCACTAAACAGAGGCATAATAAAAGTCATTCATGTGCCATACTCTTGGCTTCTTATCCAGGTAACCCATTTTCATCTCTCTCTCTTTATATGGAATGTACAGTGTGTCCAATTGTCAGTCTACATGGTTTCTTATGAGAGCACTATTTCCCTAGTTTCGACATGTTAAAAGATT